>WNGS01061629.1:0-14697 GCA_020271785.1 Procambarus virginalis
ATATATATATATATATATATATATATATATACCATATAAAGGTAACACCGAATCCACATACCCAAACAGACTCCTCCTAAGTCCGGTAAGCCTGTAATGAATGTTGGTGTTCATATTAATGATCTCTCTCTCTTCAGCAAGCATCTGTATCCTGGAACTATCACTACCAACGGTTCAGATTCTGAGGGACGTTTTGGACTTAAGATCTTGAGGGACACAGCGGCTCTGTTATGATCTCAGCCTACAGAAAAACGAGTCTCCCTCTTGAGAGTTATTCAGCAAGCCTGACCTAACTGGAAGTCCAGGAACATTGAGGCGATAATACATAGGTAAGATAGTTTGGTCGATTTAAATAAAAATTTGAGATATGGGCAATGAACGAGGAAACAGATATGACTGGTTAGGAGATGTGGACAATTGGCTGGAGTGTGAGGCTCGCTTTGGGAGGGCCTTGACCTCACTTGAGGCCAGACATCGCAGGGGGGAAAGCCGCACGCTTTGTCGAACTCCCGCCAGAAGGAACCCCTAGTGATATATCTCCAAAGAGAAGAGAAGGTGCAGACGTGCCAGCTGTGGAGTCGAGCTGAAGACGTTGCGGTCTCAAGTCTGGACGGCGGGGAGAGTATTAAGCCGCCCAGAGGACAGTTTGTGGGCTGTGGGAAGCTCCCTGGTCAGACGTTGTCAGAGGGAGGAAACGCCCTGACCAGATAATCTGTGGTAAGCCCGATTTAAGCCAGTTCATAGTGTTTGCTTGTAGTTGTCGTGTGCCCAGCGACAGTAGCAAGTTTATTTACAAGTTAAACATGTTTTGGTAAGGCAGAAAGCCTGAAATAAGAGAGTAGAGTGGGAGGAGCGCGGAGCGACATCCGTCTCCTCTGGGCGCTGGGCAGGCAACTGACGGAGCCCGGCTCCTGACGGCTGAGGCCCCTCCCAGAGTGAGTGAGGCCCGTCAGGCGAGGTGGAGCATGGACCCGCCCCAAAACAGGGGGTCCACTCTCACTATTGTGAAGACAGATAGAGGGTGGAGGCAAAGATATTGTGTGATTAATTTTGTTTATGTGTTAAAGGGAAAACAATTTATTGGAGTGCAAATGGGTTGCAGGTTTGTCTTTGGGGAAGAAGTTGCTGAGGACTTCGAAGCCAGCACAGAGGGAGTGGTTGATGAGACTCCAAGACAGGGAAGGAGAGGACCTCGATCTGTGAGGAGAAGCAGTGAGGAGGAGTGTCACGTGCTTCTGTAGAGGTGGTGAAGTACCATAATTATTCAGGAAACTTTATGGTGCAGCAGCCAGGAGAGCTGTGGATGATCCTAGTAGGAGTAGAGAAGCACCATAGTTGTCCAAGGAAACTTCATGGTAGCAGCCTGGAGGAGCTGCAGAGGATCCTAGTGGTTAAGCCCTGAGGAACCTGAAGTTATGAGGGTAGTGAAATAGTTCTAAATGATCACTTGTAGGGAGGCGATAGAGTGTTTGTCATTATCGTGAAAGACGCAGTGAGAGGTGAGTGATCGTTTGCCATTTTGTACCACAAAGTGTTTATACTGAAGTTTTGAGTTACAGACGTAGGCAGGAATACCTACAGATATATATATTGTGACGGTGTTCCCCCCCTTCTGATTCTCCCACGCTGCTGTAAGAGTCATGTCCACTATTCCCGAGCGTTCTCTACATTGCAGGCATCATTGAACATATGTGGGAGAGAACAGCATTCTCGATGAGCCGAGAAATTTGCGAAAATAGAACATTTTGGCCTGTGGGATAGGCCCTTTAGGGAGCCAATATGGCGCTGACGAGTCTGTTCTCCCGCCAAAACTGTGTGACGTCAGTGGCGCCAGATTGGTCACCGTCAGCGACGTGGCACTGGGAGCCAATGAAAACCAACTTTGGAAAAAGTGACGTCACATAGGCATGGGGTCCGGCCGTGTTGGCGCCGTGGCGATATCAGTCTTTCACGACACGTCCGAGAGGTAGGACGCGCGATCGGTCGTCCTGTCAGAGTGACGGATTTACCGAACTCCGGTGGACGTAAGCGTCTCCAGTTGATAGCGCGCACTCTGTGAGGTCTTCCTGCAACCCAGATGTGGCTCAGCTAAGGAATTGACAGAATATTGAGCAACAAGTGCTCAGGGACAGGTGTGTTGCAAGAAGTGGGCCGGGCATCGACGTGTGTCGTCATTGGCGGTTCACCAGTATAAGAGACAGCTTAGTGGCCGGGCAACCCACCGTGAGTGAACCGGGTTGACTGCCCTGTCAACCAGGTTGAACGTGCGATCGACGATCCTGTCAAGTTTGACAGTAACCCCACCTTCGTGGAACCCTACGAGTCAACAGTTGGATGCAAGCACGTCGAGAAGTCTTCCCAAATACCTAGCGATATATCTAGACGACGAGGGAATTGACAGTTGTGAGCTTCAAGTGCTCTGAAGTCGGGTGCTGTGCGTGTGGAGCTTAAGCAGCATCGTCTGGGACGGCTGGTAACTTCACAGTGACTTCGTAGTGGTGAGAGGCAGTTACTCTGGGAGTACAGTGACAAGAACTAATTGGGAAACGTGCGACGACCGCCGAGACGTAGGCTGGCTGCCGTAGTTGGGAGGAAAGTTGACGGCCAGGAGACCGACTTCAACCCTGCGACGTACTGTAGGGGAAGCACGGACCTGCTGTGTACAGAAGCGGCGAGACGCGACATCCTAAGGCGTGGGCTTGTGTTTCTGGATGGTAAACGAGGCGAGAGCCTGGACCAGGAGCTACAACCCAACTGTCATCCTAGGATAGGTGAAGTAGGTGTTTACAGTTACCCTCCCATTTCCCCTTTAGTTAGCTATATATTTTCTTGTCAGGATATTTTATATGTCGTGAGCAAGTCTCACTTGAGTCTAAGTCACAGAGAGAGCACAGTGTGTGGTGAGCCTACCCAGAGCGCTCACAGTATCAGTTTACATATATATCTATGTGCGGGTGTGTGCAAGCACCAGGATGCTGCACAAGAATTCAAAGAATTCAAAGAATGCTTGCAAAAAAGAATTGCTGTGACTATTATTAATTTCCAGTGAGTATTATTATTATATATATTGGTAGTAAACCAGATATTGGTGTGTTGATCTCTATAATCTATTGATATAAATGCCTGTGGATTGATCTCTATAATCTATTGATATAAGTGCCCGTGTGTTGATCTCTATAATCTATCGATATAAATGCCTGTGTGTTGATCTCTATGATCTATTGATATAAATGCCTGTGTATTGATCTTCATGATTATATATATATATGCCTGAAATTTGATTACTGATTTATATATGACATGACTGTGTACTGAATAATATCATATACGTGAAGTGATTGCCAGTGATATCTCTGTGAGAGAAAGTATAGATATAAAGAAAAGTTCAGTGATCAAGCGAGTGCATTCACAGTAAATATTATTAAGAATAGAGTAATCTTTTGGTATGGTGGAAAGTCACTGTGAGAGTATTGTGAATAAGATGTTGATCGTGAGGCCAGTGAAATCATAAGTAAGCCATGTGAATGTTGAATAGTGTTTTGGAAAAAGTTAAATAAACGGGGATCGTGACAGAATTAGAAAACAAGTACTAGTCTGTTCCCACGATCGCGAGGGTCCCGGTCAGCTGACATCTGACAGGTGACGCGGGCGCTGCCGGTGTTACCATATGGTGCGCTCCAGAATATTATGCTATGAATGGAGCAATTGTCATATATTATTCTGATACATTGATGCATATATATTTCTCGTTGTCTTTTAAGTAAAATACCAAAACTCTTTGGTGTTTGATATCATCCCCTCCATTTATCTTGTGACCGTGTAATGATGTAAAGCAGAGTGACCTGCCTGATACCATATTACTGGAATTGCTCTTGCCACAATTACACCTGACCACTGCAGTGTTACTGGACACCTAAAAAAACAGTTGGCGACCTTGAAGGCTGTGTAAGAGTTCGGTGTCGGGGCGGGCCACAGATTGAGGGAACGATCTGTGCCCCACTCATCTTACAAATTAAAGGCCGGTTGTGAGATCGACTGGGGTACTCTCCGAGGCCAGCAGTGGAGCCTAGAGGATCGAGGGAAGACCCGCCGAACGACGGTGAGTAAGGGTTATTGTTGGAGCAACCACCTGGAAAGGAGATCCAGTCTACTGTTGCTTTAACCCTTCTCTAACGAGAACACCGTGAAACCCCGACATTGGCGACCTTGCCAGGATAAAGAGCAAGATCAAGGTGGTAATTGTGGTATTAAATATCAGGCCCAAGTTTTCACTCATTGTCACAAGATGGAGGGTGATAAAGTAGCCAGGTTTATAGACACGAGAGACGAGCAAGTACTGGAGGAGTGCACCAAGGCACAGCTGCAGACGATCGCCGACCACTTTGGGATCAAGTTGAGAGCTTCCAAAGTGGGAGAGAGAAGACTTGAGATCATGGCACAGCTCAAGGCACGTGATGAAGCCTTAGGAGAGGAACGGCCACAGACACCTGCCAGTGGAGGAGAGAACTTGAGTACCGGTGGCAGCAGCCGGGGATCCAGTGGCAGCAGGCGCAGTGTCAAGCTAGAAATAATGAAGCTGCAGATAGAAGCACAGCTGCGCAGGAAGAGCGCGAACAGGAAGCACAGCTGCGCAGAGAAGAAAGAGAAGCACAGCTGAGGCGCGAGGAAGCAGAGAGAGAAGCACAGCTGCGCCGAGAAGAAAGAGAAGCACAGCTGCGCCGAGAAGAAAGAGAGGCTCAGCTGAAGCGCGAAGAAGCACAGCTGCGCAGAGAAGAAAGAGAAGCACAGCTGAAGCGCGAGGAAGCAGAGAGAGAGGCACAGCAGCGCAGAGAAGAACGAGAGGCACAGCACAGCTGCGAGAAGAACGAGAGGCACAGCTGCAAGAGAGCGCGAGATAGACGCTAGGACGAAGCTGCAGGAGGTTGAAGCGAACAAGGAGATTGAGCTGAAGCGAGCTGAGCTAGGACTAGTTCCAACTGCCCCACCACAACAGCAGGAAGACCGCCGAGTGAGAGAGAGGGATTTGCCCGTCTTCGTGCCTAATGAGGCTGAGGGCTTCTTCGAGCATTTCGAAAGGTCGCTACGTTGAAGAAGTGGCCGAGGGCAGAGTGGGCGGAGCTAGTTCAAGGAAGGCTCACTGGTGAAGCTCGTGAAGCTTACAACATGCTCGACCTCCAGGAATGTACCAACTATGATGCAGTAAAACGGGCCGTGCTCCATTCGTTCAAGCTGACGCCGGAGTGCTATAGGAAAAGGTTCAGAGAATGTACCCGATCGCCAGGAAAATCGTATGCGGAGACGGCGAGGGACATGGAAAGGAAATTTTGAAATGGCTGGAGTCAGAAGGAGCAAGATCGGCTGAAGACATCAAGGGGCTGATGGTCATGGAAAAGTTTATGTCCGTGCTCTCTCCCGAGATTAGGGTGAGAGTAAAGGAGGCGGACATCAAGGACCTGAGAGCCGCGGCCGATCGAGCTGACATGCTAGAGGAAGCTTTACGTCCACGTCGAGAGGGACAGCACCGACCGCCCGTATTCTCTAGCTATGGGAGAAGTAATAGAAGGTCGGACGGATGGAGGACAGGACCGAGTTCTCCCAAGTCCTACCCCTCGAGTGGAGATAGTAGAGGACAGAAGAGTGCTGTGGAACCGTCGAAGAAGTCCCCGACGGAGAGCTCGGGAGCTGTGGCTGTGACGAAGGGGTCGACAGATGGTGCGAGAAAGACCTTCGGGACGTCGGCCTCAGGAAATGTGGCAAGGGCGAGCGGCGGTGGATGGTCACCAACGAGGAAAGTTCGCTGCTACAATTGCGGAATACCCGGACACGTCGCTCGCGAATGCAGACGTCCTAGACACCGGGGGAATGTAGCCTTCGTGAAGACGGAGGACCAGATGGCTGATTGGGTGCGGGATGGACCCGTACTTAATGGGGAGAAGAGGATTCACCCGTTTGTGTGTGAAGGAACCGTAAGGATGGGGGACGCAGACCCCATCCCAGTGAAGATGTTGAGAGACACTGGGGCAGACTTTACCCTAGTGAGCGAGGCCCTGTTCCCTGAGAACTACGGGGATACCAGTGTGGGAATGGCGAGTGTGACCACTGTGGGAGGCCCAGTGCAGATGCCCCTACACCGGGTAACCCTGAGTTCGGATTATGGATGCCAAACCCTAGTAGTGGGAGTCTGTGCATCGATGCCCAAGATGGAGGCACAGGTCATCTTGGGAAATGACGCGTGTGGAGGACGTGTCCTCCCGAACCTCTTGAAGGACGAGGAGTGCTTGGAGCACTACAGGAAGAAAGGCGGAGTGTTCGACGCCTATGGGGACGAGAAAGGAATCGCCATGGAGGCGTTCCCTGTATGTGCCGTAGTTCCGAGGCGGTGCGGAGGACGAGGAGGGCGTGGATCTGATAAGGCCGACGAGGAGACGTCCGCCGGCCTGGGAATTGATCACCTCGTTATGGAACCCGGAGAACGAGTGGAGGGCGAAGGCAGCCCAGAAGGTGAGGTACAGGTGACCCTCACCAGTTCTCTCGGGGTGGACCGCACTAGGCTCGAGGAGCTGCAACAGGCAGAATTCCCCAATTTAATCCGTGAGGCAAATGAAGGACGTGATGGTCCTGAGAAGCCCACTCACTTTTACAGGCATAAAGGCATACTAATGAGGCAGTGGAGACCTGTGAGGATAGAGGCCGGAGAGGCATCTCTAAGTACAAGACAGCAGGTAGTGTTGCCGGCCCAGTGCAGAGCGACAGTGTTGGATCTGTCACACTCTGTTGACTCTGCGGGTCACCTGGGGGTGACCAAAATGTTGCATAGGATCAGGGACCATTTCTACTGGCCAGGTATGGACGCCGACGTGAGGCGTTATTGTAAGACGTGCTTACCGTGCCAGAGGGCAGGAAAGAGCCAATCCGCAATACCAAAGGCCCCGTTAGTCCCTGTTCCAGCGTTTGGGCCCGCATTCGAGCGTCTGTTGGTCGACGGAGTGGGACCGTTGCCAAGGACAAAGAGAGGGAATACCTACCTAATGACAATAATGTGTGCGTCAACCAGATTCCCGGAAGCTGTTCCGATGCGGCGGTTGACCTCAAAAGGAGTAGCTGGGCAGCTAATACGATTTTTCTCTTGGGTAGGAATGCCCAGAGAAATTCAAACGGACTGTGGAAGCATTTTCCAGTCCAAGTGGTTCAGGCAAACAGTGACAAGCTGGGGAGTGACACAGATTCGGTCGTCGCCCTACCGACCGCAGTCGCAGGGGGCGATCGAAAGGTTCCACTCCACTTTGAAGACGATCCTGAGAGTGTTCTGCGCTGAGCAGGGAGCTGAGTGGGACGAGGCAGTATACCCTGCGTTATTTGCCATCCGTAACGCAGTGGTGGAATCACTAGGTTTCTCACCTTTCCAGCTGATATATGGACACGAGGTGAGAAGTCCTCTGTCCATGCTGAAGGAACAATGGACACCAGGGGTGACCGTGGGAGCGGTTAATGAGTACGTTCTAAAGTTTAAGGAGCGGCTCACCTTAGCAAAGGAACTGGCTGGAAACATCTAAAAGAAGCGCAGCGCAAGATGTCGGAATGGTACGATAAGAGCGCTACGCCGAGGGAGTTCCAAACTGGGTCCCAGGTGATGATATTACTGCCGGGTAAGAGCAGAGTGAATGAGCCACGGTTCGAGGGACCGTACCATGTGCTACGGCGGTTGGGTCCTGTGACGTACGAGATTGGTAAGCCGGATAAACCCCGCAAGAAACAGGTGTGCCATGTCGACCGCCTAAAACCTTTCTTCCTTGAAGGAGGAGGAGCCGCCAAGCTGGACCGACGGCGACTCGAGAACCCCAGGAAAAGGTGATCCTGTGTGTGCAAGTGGACCAAGAGATTCCAGAGGAAGGGAAATGGTCCAAGGCAGACGGTACCCGTCTCACCAATACAGAGAGTTTGTCTAAGATCAGGGACAAGCTACAACACCTGAAAGAGCAACAGAGTGTGGACCTGACGAACCTGTTAATGGAGAACGCCTCCCTCTTCACCGACGTGCCCCGACGTCACCGAAGTGTAACGCACGAGGTAGAGGTGAGGGACGCCAGGCCCGTCAAGCAAAGCACGTACAGGGTAAGCCCGGAGAAGCGAGAGCAAATGAGGAAGGAGGTGGAGTATCTCCTTGAGAACGACCTCGCGGAGCCTAGTAACAGTGAGTGGAGTTCTCCATGCCTGCTAGTAAAGAAAAGCGATGGAACATTCCGCTTTTGCACGGACTACAGGAAGGTGAACTCCGTCACTGTGGCCGATTCCCACCCCATGCCAAGGGTGAGTGATTGCATTGACCAGGGGCAGTGCGAGGTACGTATCCAAGGTCGATTTGCTCAAGGGATACTGTCATGTTCACAGAAAATGGTACCATCCGTTTTCTATGTGCGGCGGCTGGACGCCACGAGAGAAGGTAAACAGCACACAGGACGCCTGCCAAGCTTGGGAGCTACTCTATCATGTAATCGTCTTTTAAGTATTAAAGTCAGTAACCAGGAATGACTTTACATCAACCTTACTACCAAGACTATCTCAGCTATACACAGACACCACACTGGCGACGACGATGAACTGGGAACGCAGGTATTTTGTTCAACAAAACACAAGGAAGGAGCATGCTGTCTCGCCCAGAGGAGGAAGGAGAAGCTGTCTGTGAGCACCATACCCGATGCTGTATGCAACCCCATGCTGTGTGCTGACTGTTGCTGTGTGCTGATCGTTGCTGTGTGCTGGCCGTTGCTGTGTGCTGGCCAATGCTGTGTGCTACCCAAGCTGTGCTGAGTGTTGCTGTGAGAGAGGAATCTGCCGACGCTGTGTACGAAACGACGCTTTGATGCAGTGTACAAAACCCGATGTTTTGGTTACGAAACGACGCTCCGTGCTACAAAATTCTTCACGCTGTGAACCAACTGCTGCCTACTGCTGCCAACTGCTGCCAACTGCTGCCAACTGCTGCCTACTGCTGTACCAACTGCTGCCAATTGCTGTACCAACTGCTAACAACTGCTGTGTTGCTGTGAGTAGGAACAACACATGTACACAAGGGCTAGGTAAGAAGTCAGTTGCTGCTGTGTTGTGCACTGTTGTGAACTTTTGCATTAAAATGCTTGTGTGCTTTGCAAAATTAAAGTAATTACAGTGAATTCTTGAATAACATATACAGTGCAGTAAGTGTTATATATTCTGAGGAACATTTTAAGTGATAAGTTTAAATTTATTCAGTAAAAATGGCAAATATACCTCAGTTTCCTGCATTTGATCCTGACTGTGACCAGACAAACCTGTCACAGAGGTGGGTCAAATGGCTTAAAAGGTTTGAAAATTTGTTGATAGTTTCTGACATCAAAAGTGCTGAAAGAAAGCGTGCCTTTCTGCTTCATTATGCAGGTGATAGAGTTTGTGACATCTTTGATACACTGAAAGATACTGGTGGTGCCAAAGATTATGACACTGCCAAGGCCAAATTAACTGAGCATTTCAAACCAAGGCAAAATACTGCTATGGAAATTATGCATTTCAGGAGAGCAAAACAACTCTCTAATGAAACTGTTGATCAATACCATACACGTCTGCAGGGTTTAGCAGCCCATTGTGAGTTTGCTGATGTTGACAAAGAAATCAAACAGCAAATAATTGAAACATGCACATCTACACGTCTTCGTCGAAGAGCTCTAGAACTTGTTGATGATGAAAGTTCTCTTACCAAGATACTGGATATGGCTCGTCGAATGGAAGATGCTGCACGTGATGCTCGTGCCATGGAGTGCAGTGCCAACAACGGTTCTGCCACTGTTACTAACAGTCATGAAGTATGTAAGGTTCAGGGAGTACACCATGATCATAGAAGATATCATGCCAAACCTAACATTAAATTGAGCCGAGAACCACATCACAACTGGAGTCATGGAACAAGACTCAAGCAGTCACAACGACTCACATCAGAGGTTGTCAATAATAAATGTTACAATTGTGGAGGAGACTACCCACACCAAGATAATGTTTGTCCTGCACAAGGTAAGAAGTGCTATGAGTGTAGAAAACTAAATCATTTTGGTGCTATGTGTCGTTCCGCACTAAAGAAACCACAATCAATAAATAAAAGCAATGTACGAGGATCAAGTCATAGGAGTCGAGGTGGCAAACACAATATTGCACCTCAAATCAAGAATGTTAATAATATACAAGACAACATTTCATTACAACCAGTCTCAGATGACAGTGAATGTGATTATATTTATGGAGTACAATCAATCACAAAATGGAATGATCTTCCAAACAACCCAGAGACTATAGTATACATTGCTGGCATTTGTCTCAAAATTCTCATTGACACTGGATCAAACATTGACACCATTGCTGAGTGCCACTATGAAAAATTTAAAAAACAATTCCCAAAGCTTGAAAACTATAATGGCAAAGCCACTGCCTATGCTTCAAAGGTAGCCTTACCAGTGATTGGAACTTTCACTGCAGAGATTAAGTCAAAGAATGCAATGCTCATTACTACATTCCATGTTGTTAGGAATGCAAAGGAGTCTTTACTCAGTTACAAGACTTCAACCAAATTGGGGCTACTTCAGCTTTCTAATGCTGTAGCAGTGGAATCTGCAAACAATGTTGATGCTATTGTTGCTGAATTTTCTGATCGGTTTAAATCCATAGGTTGTTATACTGATAGCAAGGTACATCTGCATATCAACCCAGATGTAATTCCAGTTGCCCAACCACATCGCCGACAACCATTCCATACTCGCAAGAAAGTCGATGCCGAACTGGATAGGCTGATAGAACTAGATATCATTGAACCGGTAACAGGCCCAACACCATGGGTAAGCCCAATTGTCACTCCACCAAAGCCGAAGAATCCAGATGAGATACGCATTTGTGTAGACATGCGTGTTCCCAACAAGGCAATAATGCGTGAACGCCATCCTACACCCACTGTAGATGATATGATATACCGCTTGAATGGTGCAACTGTATTCAGCAAGTTAGATTTAAACAAGGGCTATCATCAGCTTGAACTTGATGATGAGAGTCGATTCATCACAACGTTTACGACACATCGAGGTCTGTATAGGTACAAGCGCCTGAGTTTTGGTATTAACAGTGCTGCTGAAGTATTCCAGCACATCATCAGCCAGGTATTGCAAGATATACCTAATGCTGACAACATGTCTGATGACATCATTGTTTATGGCCGTACCCAAGCTGAACACGACAAAGCTCTTCGTGCAACATTGCAACGCTTACGAGAAAAGAATTTGACGCTAAGCCGAGCAAAGTGTGAGTTCAATCAACATAAAATTGAATTCTTTGGACATGTACTTAGTGACAAAGGTCTGTCTCCAGATCCTAAGAAAGTTGCAGATATCAAGAATGCTGCACCTCCTTCAACATCCACTGAAGTACATAGTTTTCTGGGAATGGCAAACTACTGTTCTCGCTTCATTCCAGATTTTGCTACCATTACGAAGCCTCTACGTGAGCTCCTGAAGAAAAATGCATCATGGTACTGGAGCGATGTCGAGCAAAATGCATTTGATGCTGTGAAAGATGCACTAGTAGAAAATGCGACTGCTGCATACTTTGATCCATCAATGGACACTGAGTTAACGGTGGATGCTAGTCCTGTTGGTTTAGGTGCTGTGTTAGCCCAACACAAACCTGGTCAACCAGATTCAAGAGTAGTAATTGCCTACGCCAGCCGTTCTCTCACAGATGTTGAGCAACGATACAGTCAGACAGAGAAGGAAGCTCTTGCTCTTGTATGGGGCTGTGAACACTTCAATGTGTATCTGCTTGGTGCACCCTTTACCACGATAGTCACTGACCACAAACCGTTGGAGACCATCTTCAATAATCCAAAGTCCAAACCACCAGCTCGCATTGAGAGATGGGCTCTTCGTCTGCAACCATACAACTTTACGGTGAAATACAAGCCAGGTGCAGGCAATCCCGCTGATTACATCAGTCGACATCCTGCCAACAGTTTCACCATCACCAAGCATCAGCAAGTTGCCGAGGAATATGTACACTCTGTAACCTGTGATGCAGTCCCTAAGGCTCTCACTCTTGATGAAATCCGTACTGCAACCCTAGAGGACCCAACTCTGCAAGCAACAGTGGATGCATTGACTAAGAAAAAGTTTCCACGCATCCCACCCTCAGGAGTTGACCAAGATGCATTCAAAGCACTTGAACGCATCCAGACAGAATTAAGTGTTACGCAACAACGCGACACCGTGCTGCGAGGTACTCGTATCGTCATTCCAGCTGTTCTCCAGCAACGTGCTCTGAAGCTTGCACATCAAGGACACCAAGGTCTTGTAAGGACCAAACAGCTGCTACGAGAAAAGGTGTGGTTTCCTGGCATTGATCGTCAAGCTAAGGACATGCATGATGCCTGTGTCCCTTGCCAAGCTGCAGTGGATACTTCAAGACCAACACCTCTACAACCTTCACCACTACCTGCTGCACCATGGATGGAAGTATCGATGGACTTCTGTGGACCGCTACCAACTGGAGAGTACTTGATGGTAGTCATTGATGATCACTCACGTTATCCAGAAGTAGAAATCATCACTTCCACATCTGCAAAGGCTGTCATCCCGAAACTCGACAAGATCTTTTCAAACTTTGGCATTCCTGAAGTTGTCAAGACGGACAATGGACCGCCATTTAATGGACAAGACTTTGTCAACTTTGCTGAGCATATTGGATTCAAACACCGCCGTGTGATGCCACTACATCCTCAAGCAAATGGAGAAGTAGAGAGATTCATGCAACCTCTCATGAAAGCTGTACGCTGTGCTCATGCCGAAGGACGATCCTGGAAACAAGCTATGTATGCTTTTCTCAGGAACTACCGTGCAACACCGCATGGAACACTGGGCAAGTCGCCTGGCGAACTTTTATTTGGACGTCCTATGAGAATCGCACTACCTGTCATGCCAGCCAAGGTAACGGATAAACGTCTCGCTCAGAAGGATGCACTAGCCAAGGGCAAAATGAAAATTGCTCATGATCAACGTGCAAAGGAACAATTCATAAAGGTTGGAGATACTGTTCTCGTTAAAAAAAAAAGAGGGAAAGCTAGATATGCCGTATGATACAAAACCATATAAAGTGATTAGTGTAAAAGGAACTATGGTAACAGCGAGTAATAGAGATCATAGTATAACACGTAATATGGCTTATTTCAAAGTGATTCCAAATAGTGTAGAAAATGATGAAGTGCAAAGTCGTGCAAAAGAAAAAGAAAAAATGAGTTATAACTCGATAAACAATTCATCGAGGGATATTCTTGTACTTAAGGACTCTCGTCCAAAACGTCATGTTAAACGCCCTACACGATATGATGATTAATTGTGTTCCTATGTAATGCAAAGTATTTACTTGTTATGCTGAACTAAATTTAATATTGTTTGAATAATGCAGATCTCTCATTCAATATTTTGTAACTTTGTATTACAGTTTCTTTCATGTTTGTTTAACATTGCATATGTATTTTTAACATTGAAATCCTTTGTGGTAAAGATTGTTTAAATTCTTTGTGTGTTTAATTAATGTTAAATGTATGCAATATCTCTTGATATGTTAATAACTTACTTTGTGTCAATAACTTTGCTTTGTGCTACAAGCATGGTAGACATCCTGTATTCATTCTTTTTAAAGAAAAGGAGGGATGTCATGTTCACAGAAAATGGTACCATCCGTTTTCTATGTGCGGCGGCTGGACGCCACGAGAGAAGGTAAACAGCACACAGGACGCCTGCCAAGCTTGGGAGCTACTCTATCATGTAATCGTTTTTAAGTATTAAAGTCAGTAACCAGGAATGACTTTACATCAACCTTACTACCAAGACTATCTCAGCTATACACAGACACCACAGATACTATCAAATCTCTTTGACTCCCGCAGCCAGGAAAATCGGCCTTTGTGACTCCGGATGGGCTGTACCAATATAAGGTGTTACCATTTGGAATGAAAAACAGCGGGAGCTGTTTCCAAAGAATGATGAATGAGTTGCTCAGGAGCGCCGAGGGCTGCACAGTTAATATAGACGACATCGTCGTGTACGCCGATGATTGGAAAATGCACTTGGAAAGGCTTGGAGAGTTGTTCAGAAGGCTCGAGGAGGCAAACTTTACTGTGAACTTAGCAAAAAGCGAGTTTGGGAAAGCTCGCCTTGAATACCTTGGTTTCGTGATCGGTCAAGGGGAAGTGACCCCGGTAGATCATAAAGTGCTGGCCATTAAAGAATACCCCGTGCCCAAGACGCGCAAAGAATTGTTAAGATACTCGGGATGATAGGATACTATCGTGGGTATTGCAGAAATTTTTCCACGGTAGCACATCCCTTGACGGAGCTCCTATCCAAGAATGTGCGATGGAGATGGGGAGAGGCTGCCAGGAGTCTTCGGGAGACCAAGAGAATGTTGACGGAGGCCCCAGTGTTAATATCTATAGACTTTTCCGCCAGATTTTTCTGTAAGTGGATGCAGCGACGTCGGAATAGGAGCCATGTTGGCTCAAGAGAGGAGTTGAAGTGCATAGGCCGGTAGCATTATACTATAAGAAGTTTGTGAAATACCAGCGGGCTTATAGTACCATTGAAAAAGAAGCTTTGGCGCTAGTAATGCCCCTAAAGCATTTCGACGTGTACG
>WNGS01061632.1:0-12097 GCA_020271785.1 Procambarus virginalis
GACGGTCTGCTGTGTTGATGAGGACGGTCTGCTGTGTTGATGAGGACGGTCTGCTTTGTTGATGAGGACGGTCTGCTGTGTTTTTGAGGACAGTCTGCTTTGTTGATGAGGACGTGCTGTCTTTGTTGATGAGGACGTTCTGCTGTGTTGAGGAGGACGGTCTGCTTTGTTGATGAGGACTGTCTGCTTTGTTGATGAGGACGGTCTGCTTTGTTGATGAGGACGGTCTGCTTTGTTGATGAGGACGGTCTGCTGTGTTGAGGCCGGACGGTCTGCTGTGTTGATGGCCGGGACGGTCTGCTGTGTTGATGCCGGACGGTCTGCTGTGTTGATGCCGGACGGGGTCTGCTGTGTTGATGCCGGACGGTCTGCTGTGTTGATGCCGGACGGTCTGCTGTGTTGATGCCGGACGGTGTAGCTAGTGTTGATGCAGGACGGTCTGCTGTGTTGATTGCCGGACGGTCTGCTGTGTTGATGCCGGACGGTCTGCTGTGTTGATGCCGGACGGTCTGCTGTGTTGATGCCGGACGGTCTGCTGTGTTGATGACGGCGCGGTCTGCTGTGTTGATGCCGGACGGTCTGCTGTGTTGATGCCGGGACGGTCTGCTGTGTTGATGTAGGGACGGTCTGCCTGTGTGATGCAGGACGGTCTGCTGTGTTGATGCCGGACGGTCTGCTGTGTTGATGCCGGACGGTCTGCTGTGTTAATGAGGACGGTCTGTTGTTGATGCCAGACGGTCGCTGGTTGATGCCGGGTACGGTCTGCTGTGTGATGCCGGCCGGTCTGCTGTGTGATGCCGGACGGTCTGCTGTGTTGATGCCGGACGGTCTGCTGTGTGTGATGCCGGACGGTCTGCTGTGTTGATGCCGGACGGTCTGCTTTGTCTGATGAGAACAGGTCTGCGTGGTGTAATGCAGGACGGTCTGCTGTTTGACTGCCGGACGGTTCTGCTGTGTATATGCCGGACGGTCTGCTGTGTTGTTGCCGGACGGTCTGCTTGTTGATGAGGACGGTCTGCTGTGTTGATGCCGGACGGTCTGCTGTGTGATGCCGGACGGTCTTGCTGTGTTGATGAGGACGGTTTGCTGTGTTGATGCCGAACGGTCTGCTGTGTTGATGACACGGTCTGCTGTGTTGATGACACGGTCTGCTGTGTTGATGACACGGTCTGCTGTGTTGATGACACGGTCTGCTGTGTTGATGACACGGTCTGCTGTGTTGATGACACGGTCTGCTGTGTTGATGACACGGTCTGCTGTGTTGATGACACGGTCTGCTGTGTTGATGACACGGTCTGCTGTGTTGATGAGGACGGTCGTAGCTTTGTGATGAGGACGGTCCTGCTTTGTTGATGATGGGACCGGTACTGCATGTGCGGATGAGGGACGGTCCTGCTGTGTAGATTGGATGAGGACGGCCTGCTGTGTTGATGAGGACGGTCTGCTGTGTTGATGAAGACGGTCATGACTATTGAGTGATGAGGGCGGCCTGCTGTGTTGATGAGGACAGTCTGTGTTGATGAGAGGACGGTCCTGCTGGGGTGATGAGCGGACGTCTGCTTGTGGATGAGGACGGTCTGCTGTGTTGATGAGGACGGTCTGCCTGTAGTTGATGACAGGATCTGTGTTCGATTGATGAGGTACAGAGATCGATACTGAGTGTTATAGACGGCTCTGCTGTGTTTGGAATGACGGATCTGCTTTGCTTGATGAGGACGGTTCTGTCTGATGTTTATAGAGTGACTGTCTGCGCTGTGTTTATGAGGCTGTCTGCTGTGTTTGATGACGAGACGGTCTGTTGTGTTGCTGAGGACTGGATCTGCTGTGTGTTGATGCAGGACGGTCTGCTGTGTTGATGGAGACGGTGGTGCTTGCTAGATGTTAGTACTGAGGGACAGGTATCTGCTGTGTGATGAGGACGGTCTGCTGTGGTTGATGAGGACGGTCTGTCTGTGTTGATGAGGACGGTCTGCTGTGTTGATGAGGACGGTCAGTCTGCTTGTTGATGAGGGACGGTCTGCATGTGTGATGAGGACGGTCTGCTGTGTTGATGAGGACAGTCCTGCCTGTGTTGATGAGGACGTTCTGCTGTGTTGATGAGGACCGTCTGTTGTTGATGAGGACGGGTCTTGCTGTGTTGATGAGGACGGGGTGCTGTGTTGATGATGACGGTCTGATGTGTTGATGATGACGTGGTCGTGCTGTTGTTGCGGGAGCGGTGTGTCTGCTGCTGGCTGTGTTGGTCTGCTGTGTTGATGAGGATCGACGGGCTATTTATTAATATATATTCTTTAGGGATATTCCTGTCGCGGGCTCTCTACATCCATCGGGCTGGCCCCCGTAAGTGTTGCTTGGTTTCTGTCTACTTGGGCGGATCATGAGTATTTATGACTCGTATGGTCGCTTCAGTAAGATTTTGTCCACGTGTTTAACATCATCTTCTGCTCTGTTGAAATCTACTTTGAAAATCTTATTGGGTTTGTAACTACAATGTTCCAGTGTCTGCGTGGCATTTCTCGACGTGCTGACATTTCCTCTCATCTTCCGGAACCTGTAAGCCTATTCCCATGCTCATGGGGTATCCAAGCCTGATGCGATGTAAGTGTAACTTCTGTTGTTTCTACAGCAAAAGTTCACTTACATTTATTCTACTGTTGTTTCATCAAACTAAGTGGTTCGTTGTTGGTGAATTTTTTGTACCAACCCGCAGATCCTCGTGTGGCGACTGCTGTGTTGTGGTCACTGTGCGTCATGGTGAGGACCAGATGAGGCAGGATATAGCAGCCATGATGAGTCACGGCTCCAGTCATAGTTTTGAAACTAGTTTTTAATCTATACATACATGTCAGTCACACTGACATATATGTCAGTCACTTTGATATATATGTCAGTCACTCTGACATATATATCAGTCACACTGACATACATGCAATTACGGACTCTTGGTGACTGTGATTGTGTGGACAGTGTGTACATGCGTACAGTGTGAGTGTATAGTGACTCACCTGGCCTTTACTGTGAACACATCCCCACACAGATGGTCTCACCTAAACCATGTGAACAGAACTGAACCTTAGGAAAAGAACACTGGAAACAAGAACCATCTTAAACAAGCAAACAAGATTGGTGACGAGCTTGCCCAATGCTATCACCGCAGCAAATCAAAACAATCGACTGAATTCTAACCATAACAGACAACCAATCTACAAACTTTCATTGGCTGCGGTTCCACCGCTCCGAAAGTTAATAGCTCTGTACGTTAATTTTTTGCTGCGCATTGTTCCTATAATTACGAGCGATCAAGTTCATTATCCAGGAGCTAATTGCTACATGCATTTGATCCCTTCAGTGATACCTCATGTTGTATATTCTTGTTTTTCTTACTACTGAAGTGATGTATTACGGGAGTGTGTGGAAGGTGTGAGGTTTAGTGTTGGTGTCTCGGCCACCTCATGTCTTAGCGTCGTCACTTCTGTAACACACACAAAATTCTTTAATGTGTCTGTGGCTCATTTTGATACTCAACATCTACCAATGTATATCTCCTTGTTCGTGTACTACTCCATACTAAATAGTCTGCCCTGGATATTCCCCCAGAGTATTTAGAATGTGGGAATCATGTCTCCCCCGCGCCTTCTCTCAGTGACGTGAGGTTTAAAACCTGTAGTCGTAACTCGTTGTTCGTACCTCTCAGTTCTGGGTCTAGTCATACAAGGGAACTGTCTCCAGCGTGCCTTTGTGTTCATCTAGATCAGGACTCCGCACCGGTGCGCCATATTCCAAAACTGCTCTGATATGAACCATATCCAAGATTCTGGACGACTTTTTTTCAGATTCCTAAAAGTTTCTTATATTAGCCAACCTTCCGTGTGCAACTGTAAATATCATTTTGATGTGAGCTTCTTGGGACAGTTTGGGAATGATGATAACTCCTAAGTCTTTTTCTCTTGTCATATTCCAATGGGATTTTCTCTCAAATGTGATACTTTGTGCCAGGTCTCCGGTTCCCAATACCTAGCTTCATTACTTTGCACTGGCTCAACTTGAATTCTAGTAGCCACTTGAGGGACCATACCTTCATTATGTCAAGGTCCTCTTGTAGTTTCATGCAGTCTTCCTTTGTATTTATCTTCATCATGAGTTTTGCATAGTCAGCAAACATTGAGAGGAAGGAATCTATTTCCTGTGGAGGTCGTTCACATAGATTAAGAATAGAATAAACCCTAGAAGTGACCCTTGTGGAACGCCAGTGGTCACTCCCCGCCACTCTGAGGTCTCTCCTCGCACTGTATTCACCTAGTTGTGCTTGTGGGGGTTGAGCTCTGCTCATTCGGCCCGCCTCTCAACTGTCAATCAACTGTTACTAACTACTATTTTTTTCCCCCCACATCACACACACACACACACACACACACACACACAACACACACACACACACACACACCACACACACACACAACACACACCCTAGGAAGCAGCCCGTGACAGCCGACTAACTCGCAGGTACCTATTTACTGCTAGGTAACAGCGGCATTAGAGTGAAAGAAACTCTGCCCGTTGTTTCTCGCCGGCGGCCGGAATTGAACCCGGGACCACAGGATCACGCATCCAGCGTGCTGTCCGCTCAGCCACCGCCCCCCCCCCGTGGCACTCTCTCCTTGTTGCAGAGATACTTCTTTATCCACTAGAATTAACATCCACTACGGGCTCACCATACATAGCCCGTGCTACTTGGAACTTCTTGTTCCAGGTAGCGAATCTTTAACAACAACAACAACATCCACTAGAGAACCCTCCCTGTCACTGGTGGTGTCCATTTTGTGCAGCTGTGGGGACTGTGTCGAAGGCTTCCTCACAATCCGCCCACCTTCTCAATCTTGTCCTATCTCAGTCGCCCGTCCATACAAGTCTTGTCAATATGCAGGCGATGAGTCACAATAACGAGGCTGAAGATATGATGACCAAGCAACACACCAGAAGATAAGGAGACGATGTTTGGGTCCGTCCTGGACATTATCATACTCAACTTCATATTGGTCCATGACGGACCGAAACGTCGTCGTCTCCGTATCTTCTGGTGTGTGCTTTGGTCATCAAGACTTATCAAATTTGTGAGCTTGAATTTGCCATCTCTGAAACCAGATGTTCACAAGTCTCTTATGATATCTGCTATCACCTTGTGTGATATGCAAGTAAAGGACACACGCCTGTAGTTTAATGCCTCCTTTCTATTTCCCTTCTAGTATATTGGCCCCATGTTGGCTGTCTTCTAACTCTGGCAGTTCTCCTCTTTCAAGTGACATTATTTACAGTAGAAAGGGGCCAGCACAAGGCTGCTGCTCCTTCACATAGTTCTATAAGAACCAAGGACAGGAGATAGAACTATGAGTTCTATCTCAGTGTCTTTTCAGCTAACCTTTTTCTTCTTAACCTACATCCCAAAGAGTACATTACTTCTTCCACAAGGTATTAAAATTTCATTATTTCTGATCGTTCATTTCTGAAGAGGGTTCTAAATGTCTTCCCTTGTGTGACTTACTGAGTGAGAATATGAGGTCAAGTGTGTCTGGTTAGACATTGTCCCTCATTCTTGCCGGTGTGTGGACACGTTCTCTCTTCTCGCTAACATGAATATAGGTCTCCGTCTGCCAATATCTCCCACGAGGGTGCCTCATTCTCCCAGTCTATTTTACCGAGGATGAAGTCTCCGATGACAGTGCCCAAGAGCCTAGACACCTTCTTAGACCCTGTTTGCAGCTGAGGCAGCTCCATCTGGGGTAATATTAACTGCTCTATTATTTCTGTCATATGCCTACCTGGGTCTTTTGTCGTTTTTTGGAGGATTGTAGAACCCTGCTAAAGTTATCTTAGACCCTCGAATTGTTAAAGGTCCTCTTGCATAGTCACTGCCTGTCCCCTGATTATGGACACTGTGTGACTGCGGGACTGTGTGACTGCCAGTCCCTTGAAAGTCCATTTCTTCTGGATCATCAGGACGACTCCCCTGCCTTATATTTCCCTCCTTACAACATCTTGGGGTGAAGACTGCATTAGTTATGATTGCTGACAGTTTCGTTTGTGTGTGAGTGCAGTTACATCAGGACTGTGTGACTATGGCACTGTGTGACTGGCACTGTGTGACTATGGCACTGTGTGACCATGGGACTGTGTGACTATGGCACTGTGTGACTGGCACTGTGTGACTATGGCACTGTGTGACCATGGGACTGTGTGACTATGGCACTGTGTGACTATGACACTGTGTGACTATGGCACTGTGTGACTATGGCACTGTGTGACCATGGGACTGAGTAACTATGGCACTGTGTGACTATGGCACTGTGTGACCATGGGACTGAGTGACTATGGCACTGTGTGACTATGGGACTGTCACTATGGCACTGTGTGACTATGGCACTGTGTGACTATGGCACTGTGTGACTATGGCACTGTGTGACCATGGGACTGAGTGACTATGGCACTGTGACTATGGGACTGTCACTATGGCACTCTGTGACTATGGCACTGTGTGACTATGGCACTGTGTGACCATGGGACTGAGTGACTATGGCACTGTGTGACTATGGCACTGTGTGACCATGGGACTGAGTGACTATGGCACTGTGTGACTATGGCACTGTGTGACCATGGGACTGAGTGACTATGGCACTGTGTGACTATGGCACTGTACTCACCTAATTGTGCTTGCGGGGTTGAGCTTTGGCTCTTTGGTCCCGCCTCTCAACTGTCAATCAACTGGTGTACAGTTTCCTGAGCCTACTGGGCTCTATCATATCTACATTTGAAACTGTGTATGGAGTCAGCCTCCACCACATCACTGCCTAGTGCATTCCATTTACTAACTACTCTGACACTGAAAAAGTTCTTTCTAATGTCTCTGTGGCTCATTTGGGTACTCAGCTTCCACCTGTGTCCCCTTGTTCGCGCCCCTCCAGTGTTGAATAGTTCATCCTTGTTTACCCGGTCAATTCCCCTGAGGATTTTGTAGGTTGTGATCATGTCCCCCCTTACTCTTCTGTCTTCCAGTGTCGTAAGTTGCATTTCCCGCAGCCTTTCCTCATAACTCATGCCTCTTAGTTCTGGGACTAGTCTAGTAGCATACCTTTGGACTTTTTCCAGCTTCGTCTTGTGCTTGACAAGGTACGGGCTCCATGCTGGGGCCGCGTACTCCAGGATTGGTCTTACATATGTGGTGTACAAGATTCTGAATGATTCCTTACACAGGTTCCTGAACGCCGTTCTGATGTTAGCCAGCCTCGCATATGCCGCAGACGTTATTCTCTTTATGTGGGCTTCAGGAGACAGGTTTGGTGTGATATCAACTCCTAGATCTTTCTCTCTGTCTGTTTCATTAAGTACTTCATCCCCTATTCTGTATCCTGTGTCTGGCCTCCTGTATCCACTGCCTAGTTTCATTACTTTGCATTTACTTGGGTTGAACTTCAACAGCCATTTGTTGGACCATTCACTCAGTCTATCTAGGTCATCTTGTAGCCTCCTACTATCATCCTCTGTTTCAATCCTCCTCATAATTTTTGCATCGTCGGCAAACATTGAGAGGAACGAATCTATACCCTCTGGGAGATCATTTACATATACCAGAAACAGTATAGGTCCAAGGACTGACCCCTGCGGGACTCCACTTGTAACGTCTCGCCAATCTGAGACTTCACCCCTCACACAGACTCGTTGTCTCCTGTTGCTTAGGTACTCCTCTATCCACCGGAGTACCTTCCCTTTCACTCCAGCCTGCATCTCCAACTTTCGCACTAGCCTCTTGTGTGGCACTGTATCAAAGGCTTTTTGACAATCCAAAATATGCAGTCTGCCCACCCTTCTCTTTCTTGCCTTATTTTTGTTGCCTGGTCGTAGAATTCAAGTAACCCTGTGAGGCAGGACCTGCCATCCCTGAACCCATGTTGGTGCTGTGTTACAAAGTTCCTTCGCTCCAGATGCTCCACTAGTTTTTTTCGCACAATCTTCTCCATCAGCTTGCATGGTATGCAGGTTAGGGACACTGGCCTGTAGTTCAGTGCCTCCTGTCTATCCCCTTTCTTGTATATCGGGACTACGTTAGCTGCTTTCCAAATATCTGGCAGTTCCCCTGTTGCCAGTGACTTGTTATACACAATGGAGAGTGGTAGGCACAGTTCTCTTGCTCCTTCCTTTAGAACCCATGGGGAGATTCCATCTGGGCCTATAGCCTTTGTCACATCCAACTCTAGTAAACACTTCCTTACTTCCCCGCTGGTAATCTCAAAGTCTTCCAGTGGTTCCTGGTTAGCTATTCCCTCTCTTACCTCTGGAATTTCTCCTTGCTCGAAGGTGAAGACCTCCTGGAATTTCTTATTCAACTCCTCACACACTTCCTTGTCATTTGTAGTGAATCCTTCCGCCCCTATCCTCAGTTTCATAACCTGTTCCTTTACTGTTGTTTTTCTCCTGATGTGGCTATGCAACAATTTAGGCTGAGTCTTTGCCTTGCTTGCGATATCATTTTCGTATTGTCTTTCCGCCTCTCTTCTCATCCTGACATATTCATTCCTGGCGTTCTGGTATCTTTCTCTGCTCTCCAGAGTCCTGTTATTCCTATAGTTTCTCCATGCCCTTTTACTTTGCTGCTTAGCTAGCTTACATCTCTGATTAAACCATGGGTTTCTCATTTTCATTTCTCTGTTTTCCTTTTGGACTGGGACAAATTTGTTTGCTGCGTCCTTGCACTTCTGCGTGATGTAATCCATCATATCTTGAGCCGTCTTTCCCCTGAGCTCTGTTTCCCATGCTATTTCTGTCAGAAATTTTCTTATCCCCTCATAGTTTCCCTTTCGGTATGCTAACCTTTTGGTTTCGGTATCCCTCCTCGAGTTCAATAACCCTTCTTCAATCAGGTACTCAAACACCAGTACACTGTGGTCGCTCATTCCTACTGGGTCCTCAAAACCGATTTCTCTTATGTCGGAGTGGTTCAGAGTGAAGACTAGGTCGAGTCTCGCTGGTTCGTCATTGCCTCTCATCCTTGTGGGTTCGCCGACATGCTGGGTTAAAAAGTTTCTTGTCACCACTTCCAATAGTTTGGCTCTCCACGTATCCTCGCCTCCATGCGGTTCCTTGTTCTCCCAGTCAATCCTTCCGTGATTGAAGTCGCCCATGATGAGCAGGTGGGATCTATTTCTACAGGCAGCAGAGGCTGCCCTCTCAATTATAGTGTTAACTGCCATGTTGTTGTTTTCATACTCTTGACTGGGTCTTCTGTCATTTGGTGGAGGGTTGTATATTACTGCTACTACTATTCTTGGTCCTCCCATTGTCATGGTGCCTGCTATGTAATCTCTGAACTCCTCACAGCCCGGGATGGCCATCTCCTTAAAACTCCATTCCTTTCTCATGAGTAGGGCCACTCCGCCTCCTCCCCTACCTACCCTCTCTTTCCTTATTACTGTGTACTCCTGGGAAACACGGCATTCGTTATGATTCCCGAGAGTTTTGTTTCAGTGAGTCCGATTACATCTGGGTTCACTTCTTGTGCTCTTTCCCTTAGTTCACTTGTCTTGCTTGTGATCCCATCTATGTTCGAGTACATCACCCTGAAACTGACTCTGTTCTGCTTCTCCTCTGGGGGGACCATTGGGATCTGGGGTGAGTGGGAGCTGGGGGACCTGGCACGGGGAGATTGGTGGAGGAGGGAGGGCTTGGGGAGGTGGGGGAGAGGGGGTGGAGGGAAGAGGGGGAGGGTAAGGGGGGTGGGTAAGAGGGGAGGGTAGGGGGGGAGAGGGTGAGGGTTGGGGGGAGAGTGAGAGGGGGAGGGTTGGGGGGGTGAGAGAGGGAGGGTTGGGGAGGCATGGGGGGAGGAGAGGCTTTGGGGGATAGGGGAGATGGGGAGGCTTGGGGGGGGGGAGAAGAGGGTGGAGGGCTTGGGGGGCATGGGGGAAAAAGGAGGGCTGAGGTGGGTGAGGAAGAGGGGAGGGTTTAGGGGAGTGGGGGAGAGGGGAAGACTTAGGTGGGGTGGGGAGAGTGGGGGGCTTAGGGGGGCGGGGGATAAGGGAGGGCTTGGGGGTGGGAGAGACGGGAAGGCATGTGGGAGAAGGGAGGGTTTGGGGGATGGGGGAGAAGGGAGGTCCTGGGGAGAGGGGTGAGTGGGAGTAGGGGGGTGAGTAGGAGGAAGGGGGTGGGTGGGGGAGAGTGCCCTAGGTGGGTACTTCGTGGGGGGTGACAGGGGATGGGGCAGGTTGGTTGTCTGTGAGGTAGAATGTGAGGGTGGTGCCCCAATCCCTGTGGCTGTTGCACTGTTTGAGGAGGGTTCTCCACTTCCCTCTGGGGTTGTTGGGTTCCGGGCTGTGGTATTCTGAATCCTTTCTCTCTCCCTGCGCTCCTTCCTCCGGTCTGCTGCCTGTATTCTTTCTTCCATTGTCATATCCCTCTGCAGGAATACTTTTTTGAACTTCGGAACATTTTTTAGACCGCTCTTCTTGCTAACAGCTCCTCTTTCGTGATTTCGCTCATAAAAACCACCTTTATCATTCGGTCCCTGTCCTTGTTGAACTTTCCAAGCCTGAAAACCTTTTCAACACTTTGGTCAGTTCCCTCCATCCTTACCTCTTTAAGGATCTCGGTAATTGCGTTTTTGTCCTTATCTCTCCGCTCCTGTGGGCTGGTCCCTGTTTGCTCTTTAATGCCTGCTACTACTATTGCTCTTTTCCTCTCAATCAGCCGGCTAGTACATCTAGCTGCTTCCTGAGAGGAAGCCACTTCCATGGCAACTTCCTTAACTGCAGCCCTAGCTGCGGGGCTCTTTTTAAGCATTTCAGCAAATGAGAGCTGGGCTGTGGAGGTCCCGTCCACAGTAGCATTCCCATCTCCCTGAGGTACGGTTTGTGTCTGGTATTGTGGAAGAGTCTCCTTTAGGCATCTTATCTCCTCCTTCGCTGCCCTTAGATCATCTTGCAGGTTGGCTACTGTCTCCCTCATTAACCTCAGTCCTTCACTGAATTCATCCTGCATTTGCTGGAGTACTTCCTTCATCCAGTCTTCCTGTTCCCTCCATCCTCTGTATTTGTTCCAGCTGCGATTGTCCTCCTGCGTTCTCCAGCCCGAGTTCGCACCCCTTCCATGATTTTCCCTATGTGTGTGTGTGTGTGGGTGTGTGTGTGTGTGTGTGTGTGTTGTGTGTATGTGTGTGTGGTGTGTGTGTGTACTCACCTTTGTACTCACCTATTGTGCTTGCGGGGGTTGAGCTTTGGCTCTTTGGTCCCGCCTCTCAACTGTCAATCAACTGGTGTACAGATTCCCGAGCCTACTGGGCTCTATCATATCTACACTTGAAACTGTGTATGGAGTCAGCCTCCACCACATCACTGCCTAATGCATTCCATCCGTCACTACTCTGACACTGAAAAAGTTCTTCTAACGTCTCTGTGGCTCATGTGGGTACTCATTTCCACCTGTGTCCCCTTGTTCGCGTCCCCCCAGTGTTGAAGATTTGTCCTTGTCTACCCGTCGATTCCCTGAGGATTTTGTAGGTTGTGATCATTCTCCCCTTACTCTTCTGTCTTCCAGTGTCGTAAGTTGCATTTCCCGCAGCCTTTCCTCGTAACTCATGCCTCTTAGTTCTGGGACTAGTCTAGTGGCATACCTTTGGACTTTTTCAGCTTCGTCTTGTGCTTGACAAGGTACGGGCTCCATGCTGGGGCTGCATACTCCAGGATTGGTCTTACATATGTGGTGTACAAGATTCTGAATGATTCCTTACACAGGTTCCTGAACGCTGTTCTGATGTTAGCCAGCCTCGCATATGCCGCAGATGTTATCCTTTTTATGTGGGCTTCAGGAGACAGGTTTGGTGTGATATCAACTCCTAGATCTTTCTCTCTGTCCGTTTCATTAAGTACTTCATCTCCTATTCTGTATCCTGTGTCTGGCCTCCTGTTTCCACTGCCTAGTTTCATTACTTTGCATTTACTCGGGTTTGAACTTCAACAGCCATTTGTTGACCATTCACTCAGTCTGTCAGGTCGTCTTGTAGCCTCCTACTATCGTCCTCATTTTCAATCCTCCTCATAATTTTTGCATCATCGGCAAA
>WNGS01061637.1:0-13355 GCA_020271785.1 Procambarus virginalis
GATGAAAGGAGCAGAGGCAGTGAGGCTAATTAAAAGAAAGACACGACAAAGACGTGGCCTTTAAAGACCAAATCTTTGTCTTGCAAGTTATACAAGGTTGGAGGTTATACAAGTCTGGGATTTCAGAGACAATTTTCTCTGAAATCCCAGACTTGTATAACCTCCCAAAAATACATGAAGATGACTGACAAGAACATGGCAGGACAGACTGGTCCTGAGTGGTCGTAGGGCCCGAGCTAGGTCGATTGATTGGATATGTACAACACTGTTAACCCCCTCCCCTCTCCTCAACTTCTCCCAGAACGCTTGAAAGATACGACGGATTTTTTTTAAGAAGGATTCAATCAGTTACAGCGCCCATACCAAAGGGAGCAACCTTATTTTCCTTAGATGTAGCCTCTCGTTACCCTAATATACCACAGAGAGAAGCAGCCAGGAAAGTAGCAGAATTTGTTGACACTAACATAGTATCAAGTAGGACCTCAGACGAGCAGGTGTCTTCAAGCCCTCGACCAAGGAACTCTTGGAGGAAGCCATCCTCCATGGCATGAGGGATACCCTCCTAACCTTTTATAACAGGTAAATTTCGACAAATTAAGGGTACAGCTATAGTAGCATCCAGTAGTGTGCTATAGCGGAGATTTTTGTCCATGGTGTTCTAGTCAGCCAGGAGGCAGCGAGACCAGGGTCTAATCATATACTTACGTTCAGCCCGTCCTCCCAGAATGGGGAGGTAAATGGAACAGCACAAGTAAGTGCAATTATGTACTATTCATAGCAGTAAGGAATTGTACTTATTTTCACTTAGTATTAAACCGTACTGTCAAATATATTGTGAATATTTGAGTTTACCTGAAAAGCTGAATAGAAAACCACGACCTAACCTAACCTTCTTAGTGTTTGAAGATAAGCATTTTATTGCTTCTTAATTACAATTAGTACTTAACCTATAGCTATATTGATATTACAGTTTTATAAAACTAATAAAACAAAACTAAAATATATAAATAAATTGTAAAGTAACTCAGGATATTTTCAAATTTTTTATAAAATCTCTATTGTTTGATAAAACTGAAAAGGAAATTCCTGATATTTAAAACTTGTGTATAATAAATTAAACTTGAAAACTTCATCCTAAAATTCTGAGTGTCTTACAGAAAACGAGGAGAATAAACGGGGAGGTAAATGTAACAGCCCCATAAGTGCAATTATGTACTATGTATGACAGTAAGGAATTGTACTTATTACATTTAATATTAAACCGTACTGTCAATTCGGAGGATGCGTTGCTTACGTTACATAGATGATATTTTCAGAATCATGGCTGGAGGACGACAAGAATTGGAACTCCTCTTCAAATGGGCTAATTCACGAAAATTTGAAATTCCCCCTAGACAAGGATGAATCCACTATTTCCTTCCTGGTCACCAGAGTTTACATTGAAGAACCAAGTAGAAGCCTACAGACCACTATCTACTACAAGCCAAGAAATCTACACTCATACCTTCATTTATCGTCGAGTCATCCTCAATCGCTCAAGAAATCACTACTCTACACTTCTTTTGTATACGTACAAAGCGGATCATCAGCATTAACGACCAACTCAAGTTCACGTACGTTTATTGAGAAAATAAAATACATCTCAAGGGGATAGAGTAGCTTAGGCTATTTCTACCCGAAGCCCTGGAAGACTTGAGCTGGTCGCGCAAATGTTTGGTAATTATAGGAGCTGATCGCGCAAATGTTTGGTAATTAAAGGAGCTGGTCGCGCAAATGTTGGTAATTATAGGAGCTGGTCGTGCAATTTGTGGTAATTATCGAGCAGGTCGTACAATGAGAACATCTGTCTGGTTGTCACATGTTGTTTAGGGTTAGTTCTTGAAGGGGAAGTTGTAGTCGAGCTGCGTGCGTTCCACTTTTGTTGACTATAGAAAACATTCACAGAAAGGTTGGGTTGATTAAAGTCTAGTTTTCACTATATTTGTTGCACTTTGTTGTATTTTGTATTTCATGTAACAGTTCCGATATGTCCGAGGACAAGAACCCCAAATTAGCGGCGAGTTCTCCGTCATCGATCTAGAGTTGTGAGTTGTGAATGGCGAGCCTCCACACACACACACACACACACACACATGCAAGTTTCCTCACAGATTTGGCTGGAACATCTTTCAAATGTCGGCTCTGGGACAGGTTCTTATTAATATATACGCCTAATAAACTAATTTAACTTATTGTTGATATGTCGCATGTGCTATTTAAATTTCAACCTTATCCTAGTGCGGTATATAATTATTGAATAATAATAATAATAATAATAATAATAATAATAATAATAATATAATAATAATAATAATAATAATAATAATAACGATACTAATAATAATATTAATAATCAATAATAATAATAATTATTATTATTATTATTATTATTATATATGAATGGAATTCAGTAGGAGAGTGTGGGCGAGGAGAGTGGCAACAAGTGCGGCGTGCCTGGCAGCGTGGCGGGCGCCGGGGGGCTCACTACCGCGGTGGACGTCGTCGCTCGTGTCATGGCCGTCTGTCCTCTCCCCGGTAGGTTGAAAGTTCTTTTCTCTTGTAACTAATATTGCCGTAGTATACATTGAGGCCAGGAGGATAAGTTTAGTAGGTATGGTCAAAGCCTTTGGTAGCCAGCATTAGACTTGTCTTTTACACGTAGGACAGAAATGCATCATGCACATTGATCGTTAACTCAATCTACAATATTTTGTATTTTACAATGAAAGCATTCACCCTCATGAGCCGTGCCTATTGCCGTTTTTACATGATTTATATATTTTTTTGGCAAAATCTAATTAATTTTCTTGTGAATACACAAATACATGTTTATTACAATTAATACTTAACCGCGAAAAGTATCTCACTGAAAGTATTTGTGGCGATGTTAAATGAAGGCTTCGTCTCGTATAGGCCTAGACTGCTTTGTTTAGCGTCTACCATGATTCACTGTTAGAAGGTAACTAACTATCCTGGAAACAACACAAGTGCCCGCACTTCATGCTATAATTTAGATTATTTAGTTTGGTTGTCGCCTAACATTAGGGTAAACGGCGATCGGTACACGGGACACACCGCTCCTGTGCCAGGTAAGTTACGGGCTCACCATAGCCCGTGCTACTTGCCCCGCTCCTGTGCCAGGTAAGTCCACGGGCTCACCATAGCCCGTGCTACTTGGAACTTGTTCCGAGTAGCTGAATCTATAACAACAACAACAACGGCGATCGGTATACACACGCGAGAAGTGCTAGTGATGAACATGAGGGGCCTGACGGCTGAATGGACAGCGCTCGGGATTCGTAGTCCTAAGGTTCCGGGTTCGAACCCCGGCGGAGTCAGAAACAAATGGGGCAGAGTTTCTTTCATCCTGATGCACCTATTCACCTAGCAGTAAATAGGTACCTGGATGTTAGACAGCAGCTACGGGCTGCTTCCTGGGGATGTGTAACAAACGGAGGCCTAGTCGAGGACCGGGCCGCAGGGAAGCTAAGCTCCGAAATCATCTCAAGATAACATTGTTCTCACTTTCAATATTTGTACAACTTTTGTTTGCTTTGGAAAACTTAACTTGTCTCATTCGAAAATGTTTGTACTTAAGATTACATGGAAACAGTTCTCCTGTCAGGTGATGTTTTGACAGGTGTTTTGATGTGCCTATACTTGGCGTTTATGATTAGTTTAGTAGGTGTTGTTATTGAGTTTACTTATTTGAAGACTTATTCTCGTGCATTTGAAATATTATAATTGTTATGATGTGAGTGGAGAAAATGCCAAGACGGAAGGGATATTCCTCCTGTTCCTGGTTCAGAAAGAAAAGATATTCCTTTGGTCGTGTTCAGAGGGAAAAGATATTCCTCTTGGTCGTGTTCAGAGGGAAAAGATGTTCCTCTTGGTCGTGTTCAGAGGGAAAAGATGTTCCTCTTGGTCGTGTTCAGAGGGAAAAGATATTCCTCTTGGTCGTGTTCAGAGGGAAAAGATGTTCCTCTTGGTCGTGTTCAGAGGGAAAGATATTCCTCTTAGTCCTGGTTCAGACAGAATATATATTCCTGGTCGTGGGGTCCACGGCCAATCTTAAGTGTTTGTGGTGTATGTGCTACTGGCGATACTCTGCAGTTTTGTCAGCGCATATTCTGTATGAAGCACAAACGGTAAAACAAAATGTTAAATTTCTTCACTAAAGAATATAATTTATAAATAGTTCTTGCAGGCTATATTACTCTTTCTCCTGTTAATACCGAGAAGGATCACACGATAAATAAAGTATAGAAAATTCTTAAAACAGCTGTTTTAAGACGGAGGTAACAGGTGTGTAGGGTGTTTGATCAACCCGTCGTCTCAAAATAACGTCACTTTTCGCTTGTATGCGCGCTATGGCCGAAAACTGACGTAATATGAAATGAAATCGGCTCACGAAGCTGATGTACTGTCCCGTTTTCTGTTTGGGTCCTCCGGCTTAGTTTGTTACCTTAGGAGAGGACGCTTTCAATTAACGTTTTTCATGACGTTTTGAAACTAGGAGAATTTCCTGCCCTTCTAACCTATCAGAGGACCCTTAACTTACTGTTTTGAAAAAATCCCCAATTTATTTTTTTTTTAATTTTCAAATTACGTCAGTTTTCGGCCATAAAAGCAAACGGATAAATTCAGACGTAATTTGTAAGAGGCGGTAGAGGTCTCCTGGTGGGTGACAGGTGGGTGGGTTAAGGCTTCAGCACACCAGCAGCAGCACCACCTGGAGGTCCAGCTGGGTACGGCACAGCTCCAACACATCCCCAGGACTCCCCCCCCCCTCCCTCCCCACAATCAGCAGATCCACACCCTTCCTCCAAGCCGCTTACACAGTAACTTCAAAGCTCCGCTTCCTCGTAAAATTTAGTATTCCCCAAATTACACTTGCTGCCCATAATCACAGTAAACTCTCGGTTGCCTTGTATTGATGAACTAATTTATATATCCTGTAAATTATATCGAGTTCTTTCAAGAAGACTTGTCCGGACGGAGCGGAAGTAGCATGACCTGCAGGCCGGCAGGACCTGCACACCAGGGGACGAGACCACGGTCAGAGGAACTGTTGTTGTCCTCGTAGTCCAGTCATTATTAATTCCCCTCACAGATATTGACTGTTAAAATGCATATTACGCAGAGCTAAAGGGCAGAAAACCTGTGGTGACTGAGCCAGGTGTGTGTGAAGGCCATACACACCTGACTGTCCCGGTAATGGAACGCTTCACAACGCGTGCAGAAAGGAGTGAAACTCCCGCACGAACATTACTGACAGTGAACCTCTCGCCACTTAGTAATTATCTCCACCCCACAACACTACTTCTTGGAGTGGCTGTGCCGAAGGTTCATTAGCCATATTTCAGCCTTATTAACTTCAGCATGACTGCTTTCTAACCTACTTTTCGTGTGTCGTCGGCTCCGTATTATATACACTTAACATACTTTTCATATAATAGTGAGTTTCGTTCAACCACCTTTGTCTTTGTTGAACATGTTCTATCCTTTAAAATTAACCGAGCAGAAAAGCAGCAGAAATAACATGATGTTTAACGGTGATAAATTCCAGGTATTCAGATACGGCAAAAATGAGGATCTTAAACATAATACAGGTACAAAACACAATCGAATCTGCCCATTGTAGGAAAACAAAATGTCAAGGATTTGGAATAATGATGTCCGACGACCTAACGTTTAGGGACCATAACCAAGCAAGTATTGCGTCAGCCAGAAAAATGATAGGATGGATTACGAGAACCTTCAAGTCCAAGATCCCATCACAGTGGTTGTACTCTTCAAATCACTTGTGTTGTCCCGTCTTGAGTACTGCTCAGTACTCACTTCCCCTTCAGAGCAGGAGAGATTGCTGAAATTGAGGGAATACAGAGAACATATACGGCACGCATAGACGAGATAAAGCACCTAAATTATTGGGATCGACTCAAAGCTCTCCAAATGTACTCACTAGAAATGAGACGAGAGAGATACCAAATAATATACACATGGAAAATACTGGAGGGACAGGTCCCAAATCTGCACATAAAATAACAACGTACTGGAGTGAACGACATGGAAGAAAATGCAGAATAGAACCAGTGAAGAGCAGAGGTGCCATGGGCACAATCAGAGAACACTGTATGAACATCAGAGGTCCACGGTTGTTCAACGTCCTACTAGCGAGCATCAGAAATATTACAGGAACAACCGTGGACATCTTCAAGAGGAACTAGATTGTTTCCTCCAAGGAGTGCCGGACCAACCGGGCTGTGGTGGGTATGTGGGCCTGAGGGCCGCTCCAAGCAACAGCCTGGTGGGCCAAACTCTCACAAGTCAAGTCTGGCCTCGGGCCGGGCTTGGGGAGTAGAAGAACTCCCAAACCCCATCAACCAGGTATCAACCAGGTACCCTTCCTCTTATCCCTCTACCTGGTACTCTCGCACAATCTATATTAATAATCGTTGATGTTTCGCTAATCACTAATTAACATAATTGGAATCTTATGGAACATTATATAAATTACTTTGCATCATGGGACAAATAAATATAAATTGGCTGTTTCAAAATGCTAATAATTATCTGTCTTAGAACATACTAACAGAGGTGTACTGTCCTATCGGCATCGGCAAATACGATAACATAAAGTCAGTATTGGTATCGGCTAAATATTGGTATCGATACGCCTTTACTACTAAAAACATAAAATAACACAGAAAGAAAATTCTGACTCAGGAGCTCGGATATCAAGTACCAAATGGAATATGAAATCATTCGAGAATCGGGTAAAGAGGTTTCTGATGATGTCTAATCTGATGTGCTTATGAGTTGCGGGACGCTTCTTTATTCCAAAAGCGGATACACCATCATAAAGCTCCTACGTAAGATAAGCATTCATGTTTCAAGACCTGAAAGTTCAAGTGGTGAGGAAGTTAGGTTCTCCACTCCATTCCAGGTTGCCAAGACCTGGTGTACGGCTGTGTGGTGGTGTTGAGAGTCTATACACTTCCAACACCACCACACAGCCATGGTACTCACCTATTTGTGCCTGCAGGATCGAGTGTTGGCTCTTGGATCCCGCCTTTCTAGCCTTCGGTTGCTTAAAGCAATGACTCCTGTCCTCCCCTATCATACCTTGTTTTAAAAATATGAATAGTGTTTGATTCCATAACCTGCTCCTTTAGTTCATTCCATTTTCCCACTACTCTCACGCTAAAAAAAACTTTCTAACATCTCTATGACACATCTGTGTTTCCAGCTTCCACCCATGTCCCCTTGTTCTGCTGGTATTCCAACTTATAGGACTCGACTCCTGTAAACATGTCGTGCACGTATATTATAAATTGAACTGGTCCCAGCACCGATCCTTGAGGTACTCCACTTGTTACTGTTCGCCAGTCTGACTTCTCGCCCCTGACTGTTACTCTCTGACTCCTGCCAGAGAGTAATCCTCTCCGAAACTTAATTATTTTGCATTTATTTGGAGCAAATTCCAGAAGCCATTTGTCTTTCAATATTTTTAGTTTAGGTCCTCTTGTATTATTGTTAAAATTTCTTTTCATTATTCTTCTCATCAAGTTTGCATCATATGTAAACATTGTGATGAAGGATCTTACTTTCCCAGCAACGTCATTCACGTAAACCAGGAGCAGTAATTAGGCACAAAGGCGTGAGTCTTCCCGGACAACGCTGGCTACTTTTCTTCATCATTACATTACTCTCTCACAATTTCCTGTTTTCTGTGTGTCAGATATTCTCAACTATTTCAGTATCTCCCCAGTTATTGCAGCTTGCGTTTCCATGGTTTCCATTATATATATCAATCTTTGGTGATGGACAGTTTCTCAAACTTTTTGTCCATCTTAAGGGGTCGCAATCCATACAGTTTCTCTCTACTCTCTTATCTTGTTGACAGTCAAATAATTTTCTAAGGCTCAACTGGAACGACTCGTCTTCTTAAAACTTGCCTTGACCTTACCGGGATGGCAATGGTGTCTTGTTATGTCGCTCCCGCCATTTCTTTCCTCCGTCCAAGTTGCTCCTGCTCTCTGGTACTAGCCATTGTAGAGGCTGAGTCCCCATATCAACCACCCAGAGTGCTGTAGAGGCTGAGTTCCAGTATCAACCACCCAGAGTGCTGTAGAGGCTGAGTCCCAGTATCAACCACTCAGAACGCTGTAGAGGCTGAGTCCCCGTATCAACCACTCAGAGCGATGTAGAGGCTGAGTCCCCGTATCAACCACTCAGAGCGATGTAGAGGCTGAGTCCCCGTATCAACCACTCAGAGCGATGTAGAGGCTGAGTCCCCGTATCAACCACTCAGAGCGCTGTAGAGGCTGAGTCCCCGTATCAACCACTCAGAGCGCTGTAGAGACTGAGTCCCCGTATCAACCACTCAGAGCGATGTAGAGGCTGAGTCCCCGTATCAACCACTCAGAGCGATGTAGAGGCTGAGTCCCCGTATCAACCACCCAGAGTGCTGTAGAGGCTGAGTCCCCGTATCAACCACCCAGAGTGCTGTAGAGGCTGAGTCCCCGTATCAACCACTCAGAGCGATGTAGAGGCTGAGTCCCCATATCAACCACTCAGAGTGCTGTAGAGGCTGAGTCCCCGTATCAACCACTCAGAGCGATGTAGAGACTGAGTCCCCGTATCAACCACTCAGAGTGCTGTAGAGACTGAGTCCCCGTATCAACCACTCAGAGTGCTGTAGAGGCTGAGTCCCCGTATCAACCACTCAGAGTGCTGTAGAGACTGAGTCCCCGTATCAACCACTCAGAGCGCTGTAGAGGCTGAGTCCCCGTATCAACCACTCAGAGCGCTGTAGAGGCTGAGTCCCCATATCAACCACCCAGAGTGCTGTAGAGGCTGAGTCCCCGTATCAACCACTCAGAGCGCTGTAGAGGCTGAGTCCCCGTATCAACCACTCAGAGTGCTGTAGAGGCTGAGTCCCCGTATCAACCACCCAGAGTGCTGTAGAGGCTGAGTCCCCGTATCAACCACTCAGAGCGCTGTAGAGGCTGAGTCCCCGTATCAACCACTTAGAGTGCTGTAGAGGCTGAGTCCCCATATCAACCACCCAGAGTGCTGTAGAGGCTGAGTCCCCGTATCAACCACCCAGAGTGCTGTAGAGGCTGAGTCCCCGTATCAACCACTCAGAGTGCTGTAGAGGCTGAGTCCCCGTATCAACCACTTAGAGTGCTGTAGAGGCTGAGTCCCCGTATCAACCACTCAGAGTGCTGTAGAGGCTGAGTCCCCGTATCAACCACTCAGAGTGCTGTAGAGGCTGAGTCCCAGTATCAACCACTCAGAGCGCTGAACACGGGTATCCTAGCATCAACCACACAAATAATACCTTGTATGACTACCTCATCTCAGCCACCATCAAAAAACATGCCAGAATTATGTCCCCTAATATGTTAGCCACTCGGCACCTCGGCCGCTCGGCCGCTTGGCCACTCGGCCGCTCGGCCGCTTGGCCACTCGGCCGCTCGCACCTCCCAATTTGAGCTTCGTGTGAGGTGTCAAAACGTGATCATAGATTTATATATAATCAATTATGTCTCATAACAAGTTATAATTCTGGCCATGATGGATATTGGTTTTGCCGTGCTAATTTAGTGCTGCCTGTGGGGTACGAACCTGCTCAAGCTGGCTCACAGTCCTCCACACCACCCAGTGTGGGTGTTAGACCTCCAGCACCACCCAGTGTGGGTGTTAGACCTCCAGCACCACCCAGTGCACCACCAGTGTGGTGTTGTACCTCCAGCACCACCCAGTGTGGGTGTTAGACCTCCAGCACCAGCACCACCCAGTGTGGGTGTTGTACCTCCAGAACCACCCAGTGTGGGTGTTGACCTCCAGACCACCCAGTGTGGGTGTTGTACCTCCAGAACCACCCAGTGTGGGTGTTGTACCTCCAGAACCACCCAGTGTGGGGTTGTACCTCCACCACCCAGTGTGGGTGTCCTACTTCCGGCAACACTGTTCTTCATGTATCATTACAAAGTAGCGTGTCATAAGTAGCACACCTGAGGTAAAAATTGTCTCAGTAACATCCTTGGGGGTAATATTTCCCAAAGGCACGTTACCTCAGGAGTGTTACTTAGGGAGTGTTACTTAGGGAGTGTTACTTAGGGAGTGTTACTTAGGGAGTGTTACTTAGGGCGTGTTACTTAGGGAGTGTTACTTAGGGCGTGGTGCCTCAGGAGTGTTACTTAAGTCGTGCTCAGTACTTCAGAACAAAGAGGGACAAAGTTACCACAACAGTGTTACTTAGAATATGTTACTAAGAAACACTCCTTAGGTAACATTTCCCAGTAACATTCCTAAGGTGAACTAACATTCCCCAAAAGTATCCCAAGTAACATGTGCTGAACATAACGTTCCCCAAGTATCATCCCCCCCCCAAGGAATATTCTCCAAGCAGCGTTCCCCGGCCAGCGTTCCCCAAGCAACGTTCCCCGAGCAACGTTCCCCGCAACGTTCCCGAGCAACGTTCCCGAGCAACGTTCCCAAGCAACGTTCCCCGAGCAACGTTACGCAACGTTCCCCGAGCAACAAGTAACATCGTCACATTAACGACTCCCATCAATACACGCTCGATCCTGAGTGCTCCTGTTGATCAATTCATTACAACATTCGTCACTACTACAGAGTAAATAATGTGTTCGCTTCTTTGCCGGAGGAGAGGAAGGTGTAGGGAGCCGAGAACGAACACCGGGACAACTTGACCTGGATGTGAACTTGACGGCGCAGCAGCCATGGCATCCCAGATAAATAAGTTCTGGCCAGAATTGAACAGCATGAGGCCTGAAACCCTTGACCTCTCGCTGTCAAATTACGAGTGGCACTGGTGTGCCTTGACCCTCCCTGTCAAGTTACATAAGTGGCACGGGTGTGTGTGTCCCCTTGCCTGGCCCGGTATTGACACCAGCCTGAGTCCATACGCACATTTCCCCCAAGGCTGAAGTAACTCACCGACACCATTGATCTTCTCGAGAGTACAAACACCTATTTCAGTTTTAAGTTATATATAGCTTCATCGTTCGAATGAATTTCTTATAGGTTACAGTATTGAGTGTTTGGCCGTATCTCGAATTATCGTGAAGCACAACAGCCATACGTTTGCTTCTCTGGGTAATGAATATTGGTTTTGAGCACCCAAACATTCGAACCTTCAGGAACACAACTGTCTGGAGTTTTCCTAGGTCAAGTTATTGCGTATGTACGCTCACTCACACGCCCACAAACGCACACACGCACGCAAACAGTTATACAAGCAGGAACGCATGTACACACGTTCACGCACACGGATGCACGTACATACACACATGCACGTTAATGCACGCAAACAATTATACAAGGAGGAACGCATACACGCACACGTCTGTCCAGGGTATTGCGTGTGGCATGAGACATAAAGTGGAAAGAAGCGGATATTTTTCATGCAGTTCGATATGTACGTGACTCAGATGCAACTAGTCCAGACTGGAGTGGCCAGCGTCCATCAGCACTATAGTGTTAGTGGTCCAGCCACTGTTCCCACACCACTGTTCCCATGCCACGTTCCCACCACTGTTCCCATGTTCCACTGTTCCCACATGCACTGTTCCCACACCATGTTCCCACTGTTCCCACACGTTGGTTGTCTAATGCACTGACTCTCCACATATTTCCTTATTCTACTACATCATTTTTTTCTCTCACACTCACACATCCCCAGGATGCAGCCCGTAGCAGCTGTCTAGTTCCCGGGTACCTATTTACTGCTAGGTGAACAGGCACATAAGGTGAAAGAAACATTTGATTCTGATTTGTATGTATGTGTGTAATTACCTAAGTGTAGTTACAGGATGAGAGCTACGCTCGTGGTGTTCCGTCTTCCCAGTACTCTTTGTCACAACGCTTTTAAACTACTGACGGTTTTGGCCTCCACCACCTTTTCACTTAACTTGTTCCAACCGTCTATCACTCTGTTTGCAAAAGAAAACGTTCTTATATTTTTTCGGCACTTTTGTTTCCTTAGCTTGAATCTGTATGCTCTTGTTCTTGAAGTTGTTGGTTTCAGGAATTCCTCTTTGTCAATTTGGTCGATTCCTGTTATTGTTTTGTAAGTGGTGATCATATCACCTCTTTTTTCTTCTATCTTCTAGTTTTAGCATATTTAATTCCTCTAGCCTCTCCTCGTAACTCACGTTTTTCAGTTCCGGAAGCCATTTTGTAGCATGCGTTTGCACCTTTTCCAGTTTATTGATGTGCTTCTTGAGATTTGGGCACCATACAACTGCTACATTTTCCAATTTTGGTCTCACAAAAGTCACGAACAATTTCTTTAATATTTCACCATTAATGTAATTAAAAGCAAGTAGGAAGTAGGAAAGCAACACATACGCTCCTCTCACAACGTTCTTCATGTATTCTTCTGGTGACAGTTTACTATCTAAAACCACCGCTAGGTCTCGTTCTTCATTAGAGTTAGTTCTTCAGTTCCTTTCCGTATTATTTGTAAGTTGTGTGGGGTCTATCTTCTCCGATTCCACATTCCATAACATGACATTTATTCACAATGAATTCCATTTGCTACATGTCGCTCCAAGCACTTATTTTATCTAGATCGATGTGAAAGGCATGGCAGTCGTCTGCGTCTCCTATCTTCCCCAGTATCTTAGTATCATCAGCAAACACGTTCATATAATTTTGTATTCCTTCTGGTAGATCGTTTATGTAGATGATGAACATTACTGGTGCAAGAACTGAACCCTGTGGTACTCCGCTAGTAACACTCCTCCAGTCAGGTACATTGTCTCTGATTACTGCCCTCATCTGTCTGTTAGAAAATTTTTCATCCATGTCAGAAGTCTCCCTGTCACCCCTCCAGCATGTTTCGGTTTCCAAAACGGCCTCTTGTGTGGGACTCTATCAAACGGCTTTTTTATAGGTCCAGATAGACACAGTCAACCCAACCATCTCTTTCCTGTAGTATCTCTGTGGCTCTATCTTTTATTTGAGATATATACAAAAGTTGTTACATTCTTGTACAGCCGCTAGTACGCGTAGCGTTTCGGGCAGGTCCCTGGAATACGATCCCCGCCGCGAAGGATCGTTGTTAGAACCACGTATACATTTTACTGTTGCGTTAAACAGAGGCTACAGTTAAGGATTTGAGCCCAGTAAATCCTCCCCGGCCAGGATACGAACCCATGACAAAGCGCTCGCGGAACGCCAGGCGAGTGTCTTACCACTACAACTAGGAACTACAAACTTGGGACTTTGTTTCTATCATAGAAACTAAATAGATTTGTCACATAGGATCTTCCTGT
>WNGS01061645.1:0-13490 GCA_020271785.1 Procambarus virginalis
AGAAGACAAGGAACCGCATGGAGGCGAGGATACGTGGAGAGCCAAACTATTGGAGGTGGTGACTAGAAACTTTTTAACCCAGCATGTCGGAGAACCCACAAGGATGAGAGGACATGACGAACCAGCGAGACTCGACCTGGTCTTCACTCTGAACGACTCTGACATAAGAGAAATCGGTTTTGAGGCCCCAGTAGGAATGAGCGACCACAGTGTATTGGTGTTTGAGTACCTGATTGAAGAAGGGTTATTGAACTCGAGGAGGGATACCGAAACCAAAGGTTAGCATACCGAAAGGGAAATTATGAGGAGATAAGAAATTCCTAACAGATATAGCATGGGAAACAGAGCTCAGGGAAAAGACGGCCCAAGATATGATGGACTACATCACGAAAAGTGCAAGGACGCAGCAAACAAGTTTGTCCCAGCCCAAAAGGAAAACAGTGAAATGAAGATGAGAAACCCATGGTTTAATCAGAGATGTAGGCTAGCTAAGCAGCAAAGTAAAAGGGCATGGAGAAACTATAGAAATAACAGGACACTGGAGAGCAGAGAAAGATACCAGAATGCCAGGAACGAATATGTCAGAATGAGAAGAGAGGCAGAAAGACAATACGAAAATGACATCGCAAGCAAGGCAAAGACTCAGCCTAAATTGCTGCATAGCCACATCAGGAGAAAAACAACAGTAAAGGAACAGGTTATGAAATTAAGGATAGGGGCAGAAGGATTCACTACAAACGACAAGGAAGTGTGTGAGGAACTGAATAAGAAATTCCAAGAGGTCTTCACCTTAGAGCAAGGAGAAATCCAGAGATAAGAGAGGGAATAGCTAACCAGGAACCACTGGAAGAGTTTGAGATTACCAGCGGGGAAGTAAGGAAGTGTTTACTAGAGTTGGATGTGACAAAGCTATAGGCCCAGATGGAATCTCCCCTTGGATACTAAAGGAAGGAGCAGAAGAACTGTGCCTCCCACTCTCCATAGTGTATAACAAATCACTGGCAACAGGGGAACTGCCAGAAATTTGGAAAGCAGCTAACGTAGTCCCGATATACAAGAAAGGGGATAGACAGGAGGCACTGAACTACAGGCCAGTGTCCCTAACCTGCATACCATGCAAGCTGATGGAGAAGATTGTGCGAAGAAAGCTAGTGGAGCACCTGGAGCGAAAGAACTTTGTAACACAGCATCAACATGGATTCAGGGATGGCAGGTCCTGCCTCACAGGGTTACTTGAATTCTACGACCAGGCAACAAGAATAAGGCAAGAGAGAGAAGGGTAGGCAGACTGCATATTTTTGGATTGTCAGAAAGCCTTTGATACAGTGCCACACAAGAGGCTAGTGAAAAAGCTGGAGATGCAGGCTGGAGTGAAAGGGAAGGTACTCCGTTGGATACAGGAGTACCTAAGCTACAGGAGACAACGAGTCAGTGTGAGGGGTGAGGTCTCAGATTGGCGAGACGTTACAAGTGGAGTCCCGCAGGGGTCAGTCCTTGGACCTATACTGTTTCTGATATATGTAAATGATCTCCCAGAGGGTATAGAATCGTTTCTCTCAACGTTTGCCGATGATGCAAAAATTATGAGGAGGATTGAAACGGAGGACGATAGTAGGAGGCTACAGGATGACCTAGACAGACTGAGTGAATGGTCCAACAAATGGCTGTTGAAGTTCAACTCGATTAAATGCAAAGTAATGAAACTAGGCAGTGGAAATAGGAGGCCAGACACAGGATACAGAATAGGAGGTGAAGTACTTTATGAAACGAACAGAGAGAAAGATCTAGGGGTTGATATCACACCAAACCTGTCTCCTGAAGCCCACATAAAAAGAATAACGTGTGCGGCATATGCGAGACTGGCTAACATCAGAACAACATACAAGAACCTGTGTAAGGAATCATTCAGATCCTTGCACATAGCATATGTAAGACCAATTGTGGAGTATGCGGCCCCAGCATGGAACCCTTACCGTGTCAAGCACAAGTCGAAGGTGGAAAAAGTTCAGTGGTATGCCACTAGACTAGACCCGGAGCTAAGAGGCATGAGTTACGTGGAAAGGCTGCGAGAGATTCACCTTACGACACTGGAAGACAGAAGAGTAAGGGGAGACATGATCACTACCTACAAAATCCTCAGGGGTATTGACTGGGTAGACAAGGATAAACTATTCAACACTGATGGGACGCGAACAAGGAGACACAGGTGGAAACTGAGAACCCAAATGAGCCACTGGGACGTTAGAAAGGACTTTTTCAGTGTCAGAGTAGTTAACAGATGGAATGCATTAGGCAGTGATGTAGTGGAGGCTGACTCCATACTCAGTTTTAAATGTAGATATGAAAGAGCCCAGTAGGCTCAGGAATCAATACACCAGTTGATTGACGGTTGAGAGGCGGGACTAAAGAGCCAAAGTTCAACACCTGCAAGCACAATTAGGTGAGTACAATTTGGTGAGTATACACACAAACACACAGAAGATTGTGTTATTGTTAGAATCACACAATCCATATAGATTGTGTGATCCAAACCAGTCAATCTGGTTTGGTTTGGCAATCCAAACCAGATAGATTACCAGAAAGCCTTTGACACAGTTACACACCACAGACTGGTGCGAAAGCTAGAGATGCAGGCAGGAGTGAAAGAAAAGGTACTACGTTGAGTAAGGGAGTCCCTAAGTAACAGAAGACAGCTAATCACTGTGAGGGGCCAGGTCTTAGATTGGCGAGACGTCACCAGTGGAGTCCCACAGGGTTCAGTCCTTGGACCCATACTGTTTCTTATATATGTAAACGATCCTCCAGATGATATAGAATCATTCCTCTCATTGTTTGCTGATGATGCAAAAATTATGAGGAGGATTAAGACGGAGAAAGATAGTATGAGGCTACAAGATGACCTGGATAGACTGAATGAATGGTCCAACAAATGGCTATTAAGGTTTAACCCGAGTAAAATGTAAGGTAATGAAACTAGGCAGTGGAAATAGGAGGCCAGACATAGGAATCTGAATGGGGTTTTCCTTCATGAAACGGACAGAGAGAAAGATCTGGGAGTTGATATCACACCAAACCTGTCTCTTGAAGCCCACATCAAAAGAATAACATCTGCGGCGTATGCGAGGCTGGCTAACATCAGAACAGCCTTCAGGAACCTGTGAAAGGAATCATTCAGAACCTTATATACCACATATGTAAGACCTGGAGTTTGCGGCCCCAGCATGGAGCCCGTACCTTGTCAAGCACAAGGCAAAACTTGAAAAATTTCATAGGTATGCCACTAGGCTAGTCCCAGAACTAAGAGGCATGAGTTACGAGGAAAGGCCGCGAGAAATGCACCTCACGACACTGGAAGACAGAAGAGTAAGGGGGAGACATGATCACTACCTACAAATGCAGGCGATGAGTCACAATAAAGTGACTAAAGTATGTTGACCAGACCACACACTAGAAGGTGAAGGGACGACGACTTTTCGGTCTGTCCTGGACCATTCTGAAGTCGATAGATCGACTATCGACTCAAGACTCAAGATCGACTTGAGAATGGTCCAGGACGGACCGAAACGTCGTCGTACCGTTTCGCCGGTCGGCCGAGCGGACAGCACGCTGGACACGTGATCCTGTGGTCCCGGGTTCGATCCCGGGCGCCGGAGAGAAACAGTGGGCAGAGTTTCTTTCACCCTGTGCCCCCTGTTACCTAGCAGTAAATAGGTAACTGGGAGTTAGTCAGCTGTCACGGGCTGCTTCCTGGGGGTGGAGGCCTGGTCGAGGACCGGGCCGCGGGACACTAAAGCCCCGAGATTATCTCAAGATAACCTCAAGATAGTCCCTTCACTTTCTTGTGTGTGGTCTGGTCAACTACCTACAAAATTCTCAAAGGAATTGACAGGGTAGATAAACCTAAACTGTTTAACACGAGTGGTACGCGAACAAGGGGACACAGTTGGAAACTGAGTACCCAAATGAGCCACCCGGACGCTAGAAAGAACTTTTCTAGTGTCAGTGTAGTTAACAGATGGAATTTAATAGGCAGTGATGTAGTGGATGCTGACTCCATACACAGTTTCATATATAGATATGATAGAGCCCAGTAGGCTCAGGAATCTGTACACCAGTTGATTGACAGTTCAGAGGTGGAACCAAAGAACCAGAGATCAACCCCCGAAAGCACAACTAAGTGATTATAACTAGGTGAGAACACACAATTTATAAGGGAGTACCTAAGCAATAGGAAGCAGAGAGTTACGGCGAGGGGTGATACCTCAGATTGACGTGAAGTCACCAGTGGAGTCCAACAGGGCTCTGTACTCTGACCTATACTGTTTCTGATATAAGTAAATGATCTCCCGGAGGGTACAGACTCATTTCTCTCAATGTTTGCTGACGATGCCAAAATTATGAGAATTATTAAGACAGAGGAGGACTGATTGAGGCTTCAAGAAGACCTGGACAAAATGAAGAAATGCTTGAATAAATGTTTGTTATACTTTAACCCAAGCAAATGTAATGAAATGAGGATAGGTGTAGAGAGCAGGAAGCCAGATACAAGGTATCATTTGGGAGATGAAATTCTTCAAGAGTCAGGGAGAGAAAAGTCTTGGGGGGTTGATATCACGCCAGACCTGTCCCCTGCAGCCCATATAAAGAGGATAACATCAGCGGCATATGCCAGTTTGGCCAACATAAGAACGGTATTTATAAACTTGTGTAAGAAATCATGCAGAATTTTGTATACCACATATGTCAGACCAATCCTAGAGTATGCAGCCCCAGCATTTATAGCCCCAGCGTCCAACTCTAGTCAAGCATAAGACTAAACTGGAAAAGGTTCAAAGGTTTGCCACCAGACTTGTACCCGAGCTGAGAGGTATGAGCTACAAGGAGAGACTACGGGAATTAAACCTCACATCGCTGGAAGACAGAAGAGTTAGGGAGGACATGATCACCACATACAAGATTCTCAAAGGAATGGATAGGGTAGATAAAGACAGGCAATTTAACATAAGGGACACACGCACTAGGGGACACAGGTGGAAATTGAGCGTCCAATTGAGCCAGAGATATTAGAAATAACTTTTTTAGTGTCAGAGTGATTGACAAATGGAATGCATTAGGAAGTGATGTGGTGGAGGCTGACTTTATACACAGTTTCAAGTGTAGATATGATAGAGCCCATTAGGCTCAGGAACCTGTACAACAGTTGATTGACAGTTGAGAGGACCAAAGAGTCAGAGCTCAACCCCCGCAAGCACAAATAGGTGAGTACACACACAAACACACACACACACACACACACACACACACCACACACACACACACACACACACACACACACACACACACACACACACACACACACACACACACACTACCAGAGATCCAGAGATTTATACCAACAGTAAAGGAAAAAAGTTAGAGGGAATATAATAACCTATGGTTTAATAGACAGTGTCAGGAAGCAAAAATGGCCAGCAGGCGGGAGTGGAGGAAGTACAGAAGACAAAGGATAGAGGACAACAGAATCAGATGCAACAGACCTAGGAACGATTACATTAACATAAGAAGAGCATCGGAAATAAATTATGAGAACGATATTGCGATCAAAACGAAAAAGCAACCTAAATTACTACACAGTCATATAAGAAGAAAATGTCGGTGAACGATCAAGTGACAAGACTAAGGAAAATAGAGAGGGCATATACAGAAAGTGACAAGGAAATCTGCAAGGCATTGAATGCCAGTCTCCATGGAGTGTTCACAACTGATCCTGAGCAGCTCTAATTGTTAGAAGAGATTACCCTAGATGAAAGACTATCAGATATATACGTGACAGCAGAGGAGGTAATGAAACAGTTGATAACACTGAATGCAACTAAAGCGGTTGGCCAGACAAAGTTTCAACGTGGATACTAAAAGAGGCAGCGCAGGCCCTCAGCGTGCCTCTGGCAAGGATCTTTAATGAATCACTTGTCGGGAGAATTGACCAATTGCTGGAAGAGGGGCAAATGTTGTACCGATTTTCATGAAAGGTGATAGGGAGAAGGCACTTAACTATAGTCCTGTATCACTGACAAGCATCCCCTCTAAAATACTTAAAAGAATAATTTGGTAAAGACTGGTTGCACACCTAGAGAACGTTAAGTTTGTAAACAAACATCAACATGTGTTCTGGAAAGGGAAATCTTGCCTAACAAACTTTTGGAATTCTATGATAAAATAACGAGGATAAGACAGGACAGAAAAGGTTGGGCAGACTGCATATTTCTGGACTGCCAAAAAGCCTTTGATACAGTACCGCACATGACACTGCTATTCAAACTCGAGAGGCAGGCACGGGTGGGACGAATGACCGTAGCAAGGATAAAGAACTACCTAACAGGAAGGAGCCAGAGAGTTACGGTAAGGGGCGAGAAGTTGGATTGGCGAACATTAACGAGTGGAGTTCCTCAAGGATCGGTGCTGGGACCAATTCTGTTTCTAATATATGTTTACGACATGTTTTCAGGAGTTGAGTCCTACATGTCGATGTTCGCAGATGACGCAAAGTTGATGAGAAGAGTTGTGACAGGTGAGGATTGCTGGATCCTCAAAAAAACCTGAACAGGTTGCAGAGATGGTCAGAGAAATGGCTAATGGAGTTCAGCACGAGCAAATGTAAAGTTATGGAAATGGGACTAGGTGATCAAAGACCAAAGGGACAGTACACAATGAAGGGTAACTTCCTACCTGTGACGACCTGAGAAAGAGACCTGGGAGTGGACGTAACACCTAATCTATCTCCTGAGGCATATATAAATAGGATAATGAGAGCAGCGTACTCTACACTGGCAAAAGTTAGAACATCATTTAAGAACCTAATAAGGAGGCATTTAGGGCACTTTACAATGCCTATGTGAGGCCAGCCTTAGAGTATGCCGCCTCATCATGGAGTCCCCATCTGAAGAAGCATATAAGGAAACTGGAAAAAGTTCAGAAGTTTGCAACGAGACTCGTCCCAGCGTTACGAGGGATGGGGTATGAAGAGCGCCTGAAGGAACTGAGCCTTACGACACTAGAAAAGAGAAGGGAGAGGGGGGATATGATAGGAACGTATAAAATACTCAGGGGAATTGACAGAGTGGACATAGACGAAATGTTCACACGGAATACTAACAAAACGAGGGGACATGGGTGGAAGCTGGAAACTCCGATGAGTCACAGAGATATTAGGAAGTTTCCTTTTAGCGTGAGAGCAGTGGAAAAATTTAATGCACTTAAGGAGCAGGTTGTGGAAGCAAATTCTATTCATAATTTTAAAACTAGTATGATAGGGAAATATTACCGGAGTCATTGCTGTATACAACCGATGGCTCGAAAGGCGGGATCTCAGAGTTAATGTTTGATCCTGCAGACACAAATAGGTGACTACAAATAGGTGAGTACACACACACAAAACACTGCTCCACCACGCCAACAATCTCCAGTTCCTTCCAGCTCACTTCTTTACCTCCCAGCCCCGACTTCTCATACAAATGTGGTAATTTACGGTATAGTGAGGGTGTGGCGGGCCTCGGCTCGACAGTGACTGAGTCTTAGTGTGCGTGATGGGCCTCATCCCAGCAGGAGGCAGGAGATGCCAGAGCCAAGCTTCCAGCATCCATGGCCATCACTTCCCCTGGGGATGCTACCTTCGTCTTCAACTATCACACAAACATTTTCGGATTTTGTGTTTCACCTTCTTTATGACTACACGTTTTTGCTTTCGCATATAATGCAATTTGTTTACACAATAATTTAAAAAACAAGAGAAGAAACAATTTGAAGTATATTTTAACTAATTGATAGTACTTATATATGTCTAGTTTTAAGTTAGTTTTCAACTTACTCTGTTTACAAATCAGTAAAAAATTTTACAAAAGAAATATGATAAAACTTTAATTCTGTACACATGTGTTATTTCCTAGGAATTAGTAGGAAAATAATTTTCGTTGGAAAAAAATGAAACAAAAACTCCAAACGTTTTCGTGTTTCAAAACATTATCAAGTAATACAGACAAGAGAGGATTGATTGATGAAGGTTAAGCCACCCACGAGGTGGCACGGGCATAAATAGTCCGTAAGTGGTTGACTTTTTAGAGTGAATATGATATTTGTCGTGAAAAGATATATGTGCTCTACTCGCATTTAAATCGCCAGTCCTTACTATGTGGCTGTTATCGTGGGGAAGGATACTGCTTCACAGTCACCTATTTTGACCAGATGAGTGGCAGTGTTGATGGCTTCAGGGTGGCCACTGCAAGATTCAGGGACTCTTAAAGCTCTTCTAAGGTCGTTGGTTGCTTCACATTCCAGGAGATAGTGAAGTAGTGGCTTTTCTGTGATTGTTTGGCAGAAGATGCATTCTCTCTGTCGGGGTTCACCAATCTCCCAGTTGCATTTGTAACCTAGACGTAGTCTATATGACCGAACTGCTACATCCCTGTAGATTCCTTTTGATTTAACCTTTTTACTTGGTGGCCCTGAAGACACCATATTGCAGAGGGCGAACCTTCTGCTACTCTCTGGTGTAGATGGGCTTTGTTGAGGTGTGCAAATTTTTTGGTGATGGTGTTTTTTATGTACTCTAGGCTGGGTTGGATTGCGTTATGTATCACTGGTTGATAAGTTGCTAATTTAGCAATTTCATTGGCTTTCTCATTTAATGGGATTCATGTACCCTAGCATACTGCAAAGAGAGGCCGTAAGTTTATTTGAAAGTTTCACAAAATTAAATATTCCTAAGTCTAGTATAACACACATATATATATATATACTATATTAGGCCTCATATATCGTGGATTAGGCTTAGGGAGGTTAAGATGGGTTAGTTTAGTTTGTCAAAGCAACACAAGAAAAAATAGTTTTCCGGTTTGTCTAACTCAATAGTTCAGATTTCTACGTTCTAATTTCGTTGTACGTCGGTATATATATTATGATCCTCATCGTTACTATAAGTACTATCAAAACAGGAGGATGGGAACACTGATCGTCAATGGAGCGAGGTGAACGGACGGTGCAGCAGCAGTCTTTACAGAGTGATAGTAGGTAAGGTGCATTGCAATAGGTCAGCCCCACTTTCTGCCTGAACTTATTCGGGAGAAGAAGGAAGGGCTCTTTATGCTATGAGCCTTGCTGGGTAGAGCGCTGAGAGACTCACTCCACGTCCATTCTAGAATCCACTGCGACCTGTAGAGGGGGTGGTACTAGCACACAGCGATGCTACCATGCACCCCAAATGCCATAAAATCAAGGTCAGGGTCTTCTTCCTGACTGCCCGAAAAAACACCGCGACCGAACTTCTGCAGACCATTAAAACCTTCTCCAACACAACACCAGCCGACATCCGTCATGTTGGCGAAGACCTGGTGCTCATACGGATGTAAATGGCGTGGATTCACTATATAATGCCATGAGATTACTTAAGAAAGAGTACATCTCCCTCCGCTACCTACATAAGAACATAAGAACAAAGGCAACTGCAGAAGGCCTATTGGCCCATACGAGGCAGCTCCTATTTATAACCACCCAATCCCACTCATATACATGTCCAACCCATGCTTGAAACAATCGAGGGACCCCACCTCCACAATGTTACGCGGCAATTGGTTCCACAAATCAACAACCCTGTTACTGAACCAGTATTTACCCAAGTCTTTCCTAAATCTAAACTTATCTAATTTATACCCATTGTTTCGTGTTCTGTCTTGTGTTGATACTTTTAATACCCTATTAATATCCCCTTTGTTATGTCCATTCATCCACTTGTAAACCTCTATCATGTCACATCTAACTCTTTGCCTTTCCAGTGAATGCAACTTAAGATTAGTTAATCTTTCTTCATATTAAAGATTTCTAATTTGGGGAATTAACTTAGTCATCCTACGCTGGACACGTTCAAGTGAATTTATATCCATTCTATAATATGGCGACCAAAACTGAACTGCATAATCTAAATGGGGCCTAACTAGAGCAAGATATAGCTTGAGAACCACACCAGGTGTCTTGTTACTAATGCTGCGATTAATAAATCCGAGTGTCCGATTTGCCTTATTACGAACATTCATGCATAGATCCTTCTGTTTTAAATTCTTACTAATCATAACTCCCAGATCCCTTTCGCAATCTGACTTCGCAATCTCAACACCATCTAGCTCGTATCTTGTAACTCTATCAACGTTACCTAGCCTCAGAACTTTACATTTATCAGCATTAAACTGCATCTGCCAATCCTTTGACCATTTCAAAACCCAATCTAGATCAACTTGAAGTGATAGTGAGTCCTCCTCCGAATTAATTTCCCTACCGATTTTAGTATCATCGGCAAATTTGCAAATGTTGCTACTCAAACCTGAATCTAAATCATTTATATATATTATAAACAACAGAGGTCCCAAGACAGAGCCTTGAGGCACTCCACTTACAACATTTTCCCACTCTGACTTGACTCCATTTATACTAACTCTCTGTTTCCTTTGGTATAGCCATGCCCTAATCCAGCTTAATATAGCACCCCCAATACCATGAGCCTCTATCTTTTTAATCAGTCTTTCATGTGGCACTGTATCAAAGCTTTGCTAAAGTCAAGGTACACAAGATCACAATCCTTACCACTATCAACTGCCTCAACTATGCTAGAATAAAAGATAACAAATTTGTTAAACATGAACGGCCATTTATAAAACCATGTTGCGACTCAATTATTAATTTATGTTTTTCAAGATGAAGACGAATTTTATTTGCTATTATAGATTCGAGTAACTTTCTCACAATAGACGTTAGGCTAATTGGTCGATAGTTAGACGCAAGTGATCTATCTCCTTTCTTAAAAACTGGTATCACATTAGCAACTTTCCAAAACTCTGGCACTCTGCCTGACTCTATTGATTTATTAAATATGATTGACAGTGGGTCACAAAGCTCCTCTTTGCATTCTTTCAGCACCCTGGCAAACACTTCATCTGGCCCTGGGATTTGTTTGGTTTGAGTTTTACTATTTGTTTAAGAACATCCTCCCTGGTAACTGCTAAACTCGTCAACCTGTCCTCGTCCCCACCCACATAGACTTGTTCGGCTGAAGGCATATTGTAAACTTCCTCTTTAGTAAATACAGATACAAAATATTTGTTAAAAATACTACTCATCTCTTCATCACTATCTGTTATTTGACCTGTCTCAGTTTTTAATGGACCTATCCTTTCCCTAGTCTTAGTTCGATATAACTGAAAAAAACCTTTAGGATTTGTCTTTGCTTGCTCTGCTATACGAACTTCATAGTTTCTTTTTGCTTTCCTTATCTCTTTTTTAACATTTCTAACTAGTTGTACGAATTCCTGTTCTAAAGTGACCTCCCCATTTTTAATCCTTTTGTACCAAGCTCTCTTTTTACCAATAAGGTATTCAATTTCTTTGTTATCCACTTTTAAAATGATATCAGGCCGAACGATCAGTTTTTGTCAGTGACATCAGCCGCTGGATCACAGACCGTGAATCCCCTGATATAATACCTAACATCGAAAAGGAAAACCCACACTTGAGAGTGGCATGTGTCACAATCATCAACGTTGACAGCTCTCACTCACTAACCATGAAACTGGAGGTCACCACTGTCGGGTGTCTCTCTCTCTCTAGCCAGTCAACACCAAGTATTAGTAGTGATAAGCGTTACTTACTGTAGCCCCCACGAGTCTGCACTTGATCCTCACGGTGCCACTGTTCACCAGGAGAGTCTCTCAGTCTGTCTCTGACTGGCCTCGTAGCCTAAAGACGAGTGAGAACACGATCACTTCACTTGATCATGTGCCCGCCCCGACAGAGGGCTCTACCGCTCACTACAGGTTGCCAACTGGTGTTTACCGTGTCCAGTAACACCTCAGTGGAATAGTAGTAATATAGTAGTGGCCCCAGGGAATACTAATCAATTTGGTAGCAGGTAAGTATATGTTTAAATCATTCACTCTTAGATAGTCTCAATAGCAACAAGGTAATGGAGGGTTGGCACAAACATGGCGGTGGTTTTGTAGTTTACTGAAAAGATCAAAGAATCACAACTCTGCATCAACAACATGGTAAAGGAATAAATGAGCAGCCTTCTCTCCACCTCTTCACATTCTGGAACACTCCGGGAATGGCAACACTCCCAGTTGACGGGCGTTCCCACGCTCCACATGCAGTGCTATCGAACATTTGGCAACTCGCGAGATGCCACGTCCACTCACACTCCTCACAGTGAACTCACACTGCTCACTTCCTCACTATACTCACACTATTGGCTTGAGGCATCTACTATTCCCTCGTATTCACAGTATACCACAACACTGGCATAACTACAGTTAACCACCAGACAAATGAATATATTATTTAATAACTCCAGTATATATAGTTCACTTTATCAATATTCATAATAACGAGGTAACTCTAGGCACACAGCCTTACACTATTAAATTGTATATATATATATATATATATATATATATATATATATATATATATATATTTATAATATTAGTATATATATATACCTATATATATATATATATAAGATATATATGTCGTACCTAGTAGCCAGAACGCACTTCTCAGCCTACTATGCAAGGCCCGATTTGCCTAATAAGCCAAGTTTTTCCTGAATTAATATATGTTCTCTATTTTTTTTCTTATGAAATGATATACCTACCCATTTCATGATGTATGAGGTCAATTTTTTTATTGGAGTTAAAATTAACGTAGATATATGACCGAACCTAACCAACCCTACCTAACCTAACCTAACCTAACCTATCTTTATAGGTTAGGTTTAGGTTAGGTAGCCGAAAAAGTTAGGTTAGGTTAGGTTAGGTAGGCTAGGTAGTCGAAAAACAATTATTCATGAAAACTTGGCTTATTAGGCAAATTAGGCCTTGCATAGTAGGCTGAGACGTGCGTTCTGGCTACTAGGTACGACATATAATTATATTATATATATATATGCGAACAAGCCTGATGGTCCCCAGGACTATATGCGAATGAAAACTCACACCCCAGAAGTGACTCGAACCCATACTCCCAGGAGCAACGCAACTGGTATGTACAAGACGCCTTAAACCACTTGACCATCACGACCGGACATAATGAGGTGATAGCCGAAGCTATTTGAACCACCTCACCGCCGGCACTCGGATGGTTATCTTGGGCATAGCATTTTACCAAATCACCTCATTCTTTGGGGCACACGTGAGGAACACAAATGCGAACAAGCCTGAATGGTCCCCAGGACTTATGCGAATGAAAACTCACACCCCAGAAGTGACTCGAACCCATACTCCCAGGAGCAACGCAACTGGTATGTACAAGACGCCTTAAACCACTTGACCATCACGACCGGACATAATGAGGTGATAGCCGAAGCTATTTGAACCACCTCACCGCCGGCACTCGATGGTTATCTTGGCATAGCATTTTACCAAATCACCTCATTCTTGGGGCACACGTGAGGA
>WNGS01061652.1:3850-17334 GCA_020271785.1 Procambarus virginalis
TTACATGTCCACATTCCAATGCCCGCTCCCCAGGGCTGGGGGTGCGGGGGTGTACAATAAACTACCCACCTCCGGCGGCAGCTTGTCGAAGGCGGAAGTGTAGCCTAGGCCGTTTGTCATGATAATTAGTGATGGCTCTTATTTTGATTATGGGTCCGTACTCCAGTTATATAGACTTTATTCTTAATTTGTATTACAATGCTGGTAAAATACACTTCTTGATGATGACTATGAGTACAAATGGACTCATTGTGTACCCTATGCTCACATGATGAGTATATAGGGTACACAATGAACTACCACTCACACGATGGGTATGGGATGCATAAGAAACTATCGCACAGAGGATGAGTATGGAGAGCAAAGTAAACAAAGATTCACACGATGAGAAAGGGTTGTACGATGTCCTATATGACTCACAGAATGAGTATAAGGTGCACAATAAACTACAGGTAACAGGATAAGTATGGGTTGCACAATAATTTACAGGTCACAGGATGGGTATGGGTGCACAAACAACTGGTAACAGGATGAGTATGGGTTGCACAATAAATTACAGGTAACAGGATGGGTATGGGTTGCACAAACTACTGGTAACAGGATGAGTATGGGATGCACAATAAATTACCGCACAGAGGATGAGTATGGGGTGCACAAACTACTGGTAACAGGATGAGTATGGGTTACACAATAAATTACAGGTCACAGGATGGGTATGGGGTTAAACAAACTACTGGTAACAGGATGAGTATGGGTTGCACAATAAATTACCGCACAGAGGATGAGTATAGCGTGCACGTAAACAGGACTCACAGGATGAGTATGGGGTGCACAATAAACTACCATTCACAGGATGAGTATGGGGTGCACAATAAACTCCCATTCACAGGATGAGTATGATATTCGTGCTCTATATTAAGATAACTAAAAATTACACCTCTGTTTCCAAAATACTTTAATGACCAATATTTACAAATAAATTTTGTTTCCGATTTTCTGATAATATAAAACATATCATCATATGTATAGGGGTCCCAGTATTAGTCTTGTTCGTTCTCGACGCACAATCGAGAATTCCGTGTTCGAATCCTGGGCGGGACAGAAATGGTTGAGTAAATTTCCTTTCACGTAATGCAACTGTTCACCTAGCAGTAAGTAGGTACTCAGGAATTAGTCAGCTTGTTGTGGGGTTGCATCCTAGGCGGGGTCAGTAATTCGACCTTAAGGATGACCTTGATAAAAGCCTATCGTGTATGAATATACTGTGGCTTCCAGTTCCCCTAAAAAATGAATTATTATAATTATAATATTATGGTTTATAATTAAGTTCTGAAGAGTGATTATGCGTCATAATTAACATACGTCTATCTTAACCTCAACATTTTATAAGTTAATTTCTGTCTGTATATGATGATGATCATATACAATTAAGGTAGCATTGCAACTTTATAGGAAATTGTTAAGTCCAAAATATATCTTGATTCTTATACTCGAGATATTGTTACAATAAACGTTTGAAAACAAAGTTTATATCTGTATTTAATTACTAATTTTTTCTGAATTGTGAAGCCTGTATTGCCCGCCTGGCAGGACACTGATGAGTCTTTGTAAAATACTTAAGAGATAATAACATGTCCGTATTCAACTTTGACTCCTCTAACGTCACACACCTCATGGGTGGCAGGCTTGATTATGTCATTGGTCACGGTCTCATTGATAATGCTGTCGGAGGATCAATTGTTCATGAATTAGTTAGTGATCACTTTGCCATATTCAGTTCATACACTATCAATAATGTCAAACCCTTAATCTTTGGAAAAAAAGGACACTGATGCATTGGAAGTTTTCATGTGTCCGGACACCGACGATGGTGTGGTATTGGCTATTTATTTAACCATGTCTTGGCTTTCATTTAAGATATATTTTACTTGAAATGTAGTCACATTATCGTCTACATCTTTGTTTATGCTGACATATAGACCTTTGATGTTACTTTGCACATATGCAAATGAATTACACAATTAATTCACTTGTTTGCAGGCCTTCACACTCCCTGAGATAGCCATCACGTAACTGTAAAAAGGCATATATCTTCAGCTTATATTTCTATCTTTATTATGACATAGAAAACTTTGTTTATTACAATATTTAGATTAAATTAACATTGATCTTCGAAAGATCATAGATCCCATCGATAGGGAGAGCGTCGGCCAAGAAACCTTGTTTAAAATATGAATATCTTTCCTGTCTAATAAGATATAATCTCTGTGATGGATTCACAAAAACTATTTTATCTCTGCCTTTCTGATAACATATACAAATCTAAGTTTTATTTGTGAATCTCTATTAATTAAGCAATATATCAGAGAGCGTGTAGGGTTCGGTGTTCTATGAACGAAAAGGACATGGGTAGTTTAAGTAGCGAACGCATACAAACGAATAACGTTAGTATCTATATAACAAAATTATTGTCCTGTGGAGTTGATTTAACTTCCAGACGCATTTTTTTAAATAAATATTAAATGTTTTGTGGGTATTTATGAAAGATATTATTACAAATACCCATTCTACTTGTTAATATCATTAATTAAATTTGCGACAATTTGAGCAAAGAAGTGCGACAACTGAATCATTGTGTACAGGAGGCTGATATGGCAGCAAACACTCTCCAGGCGACCATATATCTTGGATAAGTCGCTCCACAATTTTGTCGCTTGGACCGTCGACTTCCTATGGCGTCACCTGCTACATATTTACTTCGAATTTCGATATGAAATTACATTATTTCAGAGTGAAAATAGGTTTGATCGTGTTCTACGTGCAGCACCAACATTACAGTAAGTAAATATATCATATTTCTTCATTACTTACGTAATGCTAGAAGGATTTGGGTACATTTGGGTAGATTTGGGTAGATTTGGGTAATTCTACGGACCCATGCTGTAGGAGGGAGGGTGGTGGCGTTGTTATCTGACTGTGTGTGGCCACCTTTTATTGACTGCACTCACCATACCAGCTTAGTGGTTCGTTATGGTGAACACAAATGTAGATACTTATATATAACGTGTGTATAGAGGGTATAAACAGCAAGAGTAGGAGGTTGGGAGCCGCCATTTTGGTGAGAGAGGAGCGTCGTCTGCAGGAATTATCGTGTTGTTTACTGGTGACCACGATGGTCTTTGGGCACCATACCAGTTTACTTGTACAAGTATGGTGAATAAAACCGGTAGATATTTATATATAATGTGTGTATATAGCGTAATAACACCACAAGCAGTATTGTTGGAGGAGAAATATTAGTGCGTCTGGCCTTGAGGGCGGCAGCCATCAGCTGACTGTGAGGGCTATCAGTGGCAGTGGCAGCCAGTGGTGGGCTGCCACTGCCTGCCACTGCCTGCCACTGCCACTCAGCATACCAACTTAGTGGTTCGTTATGGTGAACACGAATGTAGATACTTATATATAGCGTCTGTATATAGTGAATAAAAGCAAAAACAGTATTGTGGGAGGAGAATGTGGGCGAGTCAGATGACTTGAGGGAGGGCGTGAGTGGCTGGCTGGTACACGGCGGTCACTCCTCGTTACTTTTTGACTCATAATAGCAACTTAGTGGTTCGTTATGGTGAACAAAACATGCAGATACTTATATATAACCTGTGTATATAGTGTAACAACCGACAAAGTATTTGTTCACTGTTTGGTGAACATAATTGAATCAACAATAAGCACACCATATTTTTGAGTACAGCGATGATTCACCCATTTCATTATATAAATATATCACACTACACACTATTGAATAATATTACAGCAAAAAAACTATGAAAAATCAATCAGAGACATTGAAATAATTAGGCAATTATCTCTTTGTGGCAACTCCGGCCTGACAGCTGGCGATTGACAGACCGCCTGGGACGCATGCTGAGTGAGTGCCTGTTTTTTGCCAGACTTCCCCACCCTATAGCGGCCAATATATTCAACTTACGATTTTTTTATTATTTTCCCACAAAATAGAGGAAAGCCTCTTCCAGAGGTTAGGAAGAAAAAATTATTTTTTTTTATCAGTAAACACAAATTAACAGGTTAGGAAGAAAAATATATATATATTTTTTTTTTTATGCGCCTGTGGGTGTCAAATGGTATATAGCTATGCGCCATTTAAGGGTTAAATGAGCGTGCGGATGCTGCTGCCAAGGAAGCTGTCCGCTCTTGTCCCATCTCTCATAAAGGTATTCCATATTCCGACTTTTACCCGGTTATCCATTCCTCCATCATTACCCGTTGGCAGGCTTCTTGGTCGTCTGTTACTGGTAACAAACTCCGTACTCTTAAATGTTGTGTTTCCTCGTGGCCGTCCTCCTTTCACCGTAACCGGCGATGGGAAACTGCTCTGGCGAGGTTGCTTATTGGCCATACTCGCTTAACCCATGGTCACTTGATGGAGCGCCACCCTGCTCCTTATTGTCCTAATTGCATTGTCCCTCTTACGGTCGTGCATGTCCTTCTTGAATGTCCTGACTTCCTGGACGAGCGTGTGTCTTGCTTTCCAACTGCCCCTCACGGTTACCTGTCCCTTGATAGAATTCTTGGTGACTCGGATACTTTTGATATCGTTCGCCTTATGCGTTTTTGTTATCGTATTAGCATCCTTGGTGATATTTAGCGCCCTCTGATTATTCCGCACATTTGATGGTGCTACATAGCCTTCCCGGTTTGGTGCCTTCTTTTGATAATTACTTACTTACTTACCTCTGCTGAAGACATTGATAAACTACAAACAGATATTAACAAAGTTTTTGATTGGGCAGCAGAAAATAACATGATGTTTAATGGTGATAAATTCCAGGTACTCAGATACGGCAAAAATGAGGATCTTAAACATAATACAGGGTACAAAACACAATCGAATCTGCCCATAGTAGGAAAACAGCATGTCAAGGATTTGGGAATAATGATGTCCGATGACCTAATGTTTAGGGAGCATAACCAAGCAAGTATTGCATCAGCCAGAAAAATGATAGGATGGATTACGAGAACCTTCAAGTCCAGAGATCCCATCACATTGGTTGTACTCTTCAAATCACTTGTGTTGTCCCGTCTTGAGTACTGCTCAGTACTCACTTCCCCCTTCAGAGCAGGAGAGATTGCTGAAATTGAGGGAATACAGAGAACATATACGGCACGCATAGACGAGATAAAGCACCTAAATTATTGGGATCGTCTCAAAGCTCTCCAAATGTACTCACTAGAAAGGAGACGAGAGAGATATACCAAATAATATACACATGGAAAATACTGGAGGCACAGGTCCCAAATCTGCACAGTAAAATAACAATGTACTGAAGTGAACGACATGGAAGAAAATGCAGAATAGAACCAGTGAAGAGCAGAGGTGCCATGGGCACAATCAGAGAACACTATGAATATGAGAGGTCCACGGTTGTTCAACGTCCTACCAGCGAGCATCAGAAATATTACAGGAACAACCGTTCACATCTTCAAGAGGAAACTAAATTGTTTCCTTCAAGGAGTGCCGGACCAACCGGGTTGTGGTGGGTATGTGGGCCTGCGGGCCGCTCCAAGCAACAGCCTGGTGGATCAAACTCTCACAAGTAAAGTCTGGCCTCGGGCCGGGCTTGGGGAGTAGATGAACTCCCAGAACCCCATTAACCAGGTATTAACCAGGTAACCAGGTACAAGGAGTGAGGTTTTCCTCCCCCCCCCCTCTGCGTATGAGTTGGATTTGAGTTCAGCTCCTCCCCGGGTTTGGTTCATGTCCCTGCAGGTCCCTTGGTTCCATCCTTCTGGAGGTTTTCGGCTTCCCGCATCTCCCCTGCTGAAATCAGACGGCCATTGAGGCTTACCTCCTGTGCGACCCAGAATATGCCTCTATAATGAATCCGTCTACTTTTAGGTTTGGAACTTCGTCTCCATACTGGGTTCATTATGAGGTTCAGGAGTCGTCCTGGCTTGCGAACTGCCCTCTGTTCTCACTGGATGCTTGGGAAACCTTCTGTCGTACCCGCTCGCTTGAGTGGTGCGAGGCATTGACTGTGATCCAGGTTTACCAGAGGCGGTGACTTTACACACCTTAATGAGTGCCTTTTTGCTCCAGCCTTTCTGCGGGATGTGGGCGCTGTTCAGCCTCGCATGCAGGTTCCTTCCCTGTTGGCTGTTATTGTGGCTGAGGACTTGCACGCGCGCGGGGCTCGTTGGCGTTCTTCAGGTGGGTTTCTCGCCTGTTTCCAGTTCTGAAACAGGACTGTGCGAACCTGCAGTTCATTCTGGACTTGTCCCATCTGAACCCCTTGGTTTCTCTTGCCCCACCTTTCGGATGACCACTCTGTCCCAGATCCGGCTTCTGTTGGAGTCGAGTGCTTGAATCGTGTCCCTGGGCCTCAAGGACGCATATTGGTATGTTCCGGTTCATCCGAGGTTCAGGGACTGACTCGGGTTTGTTGTGGGGCATCACAGTTACCGCTTTTGTTGTTTCCCGTTCGGGTTGAATCTGACACCTCGCGTGTTCACATGCGTTACCCAGGTCATGGTGGCCCGTCTGCACCTATTAGGTGTTTGGATGTTGGCTTACCTCGACGACTGGCTGGTTTGGGCTCTCAGTCGGTCCTTGTGTCTGCTCGCCAGGGGTTTGGTGCTTTCCCAGCAAGTCAAGTTTGGGTTCCTGGTGAACTGGCGGAAGTCCCATCTGGTTCGCTCCCAGGTTCAACCCTTGCTGGGTCTTGTGTGGGACACTCAGACCGCTTCCTTGTCTCTTCCTTTGGAGTCTCTCCTTCGATTGCGATCTCGCATGCGCTTGTTTTTGGAGGCTCTCGGATCACCCAGCAGTTGCTCGACTGTCTGTGTGGGAGCCTGAACTTTGCAATCATGGTCTACCCAGCGGGTCGGGCGTGGCATCATCGGCTGTTCTGGTTCCTTCGGGGATGTCATTGCTTGATGTGTTCACGGACACGTTGTCTCTTTGCTGGGGCTTTGTGACCAGTGCTCACCAGGCCGGCCAGGGGCGGTGGGGTCCGTCCTTCCGTCGGGCCAGAGGCACGGTGCGGGAGTTTGCGACAGTGTGGTATGTGCTTCAGAGGGTTCGGATCACCCATGGATCAACGATCCGGTTCCATTCGGACTGCTTTCCGGTGATTCATTGCCTGAATCGAGGGGGTTCGATTCGGTTTTTGGCTCTTTGGGGCTGGTTGCTTTGGGTGACTCGTCTGCTGAGTTCTCGGGGTTTGGCTCTCCTGGCTGTTCATGTACGGGGAGTGTTCAACATCCTGGCGGACGGCCTGTTCCGATGTCCTGAGTGGACGGTTAACGCCAACTCGTTCAGTTGGATCCGCTGGGCGTTCGGGCGCCCGGAGGTGGACGTACTGGAGTGAACGATATGGAAGAAAATGCAGAATAGAACCAGTGAAGAGCAGAGGTGCCATAGGCACAATCAGAGAACACTGTATAAACATCAGAGGTCCGCGGTTGTTCAACGTCCTCCCAGCAAGCATAAGAAATATTGCCGGAACAACCGTGGACATCTTCAAGAGGAAACTAGATTTATTCCTCCAAGAAGTGCCGGACCAACCGGGCTGTGGTGGGTATGTGGGCATGCGGGCCGCTCCAAGCAACAGCCTAGTGGACCAAACTCTTACAAGTCAAGCCTGGCCTCGGGCTGGGCTTGGGGAGTAGAAGAACTCCCAGAACCCCATCATCCAGGTATCAACCAGGTAACTGGACAAATTGGGAGTTCCTGTACCTCTTCCCCCCCCTCCCCCCGGTTCAGCTGTTGCTCCAGGTCCTGGCTTACTTGAAGACTTACCAGGAGCGAGGTAGTCCTCTTGGACCTATGGTGGCCGGCCCTGCCATGGTTTCAGGTGCTGCTTGCCCGGTGTCCGAACCCGGAGGTTCCGCCTCTTTCAACAGATCGGCCCGGTCTGTTATGAGACTGGATCACTCTTCTCTTCGAATATTTGTGTTTGGCATTTTTTCCTCGATTTATCGCCATCTATATGGTGATCAGGTGGCTTCCTGGCGGTCCTTCCGATTCTTTTTGACTCTTCGTCATTATACTTCACTTTCGGTTCAGGTGGTGTTGTGCTTTCTCTCGTGGTTGTTCCAGGACCGTCATCATATGTCCAATACTGTCGCCTCGTATCGTGCGGTGCTGGCAGAGCCGCTGCAGCTTGCATTCGGTATAGATGTCACTTCTGCGCCATTTTGCAAGCTGTCTCATGCACTGTTTCACCTCCGTCCTGCTCGTGCGCCGCCTGAGCCATCCTGGTCTTTGGACAGTGTTCTCCTACCTCTCTTCTCCTCAGTTTGTTGTGGCCCCTTCAGTTCAGGATTGTTTTTCTAAGGCTCTTTTCCTGTTGGCATTGGCCTCTGGGGGTCGATTGCAGAGCTTCTTGCTCTTCTCCAACACAGGGGTTTCTGCTCCTTTAGTCGTGGTGATAGCTTTGCTTGGTTGCAGCCATTTCCTTTCCTTAAAAAAAAAAAAATATGACTACTATTCTAGTAGCCACATTTTTTTTTCTCTGAAGGGGGGAGGAGTGTTACGACCCTGGGTTCCTCAGTGGAAACCAGAGGCGTTTCCACTGAGCTAATTTATTGAGCTAAATAAATTACTCTTATTATGGGGTGCGCTTATCGATGTTCATTCCTATCTTCCTTGCCAGACGTAAGACGAATCTTGTTTCTCACAGAGCATTCAGACTCGTGACCTTGTTGTGGATTAAGTATAACCATGTAGTAATTATTAACTATTCTTAGAACTATTATAGTACAGAGCACCACTTGGTTTCCGAACCCCTTGGGGACGAGACCCGTCGGTTAACATGTAAGTTCGTATACGAGAAATAGAGGGAAAAAATAAACTAGAAATGTAAAAAGAAATTTTTCTAAAAAAAAAAACTCTAGGGAAAAAAATCGACAGGTTCATAGCGTAAATGCGACCATATTTTGTTTGTACTCGCCAATAAGTGAAGTCCTGATCCGCTTTATAAAAGTCCTTAATTGTTCCTAACTGATTATTAAGACGTCTGGCAAACATCCTTTGGATGTTTCCTGCCAGCCTGCAGGAACATCATGCCAGCCTGCAGAAACATCCTGCCAGCCTGCCTGCCAGCCTGCCTGCCAGCCTGCCTGCCAGCTTGCCTGCCAGCCTGCCTGCCAGCTTGCCTGCCAGCCAGCTTGCCTGCCTGCCTGCCTGCCAGCCTGCCAGCCTGCCTGCCAGCTTGCCTGCCAGCTTGCCTGCCAGCTTGCCTGCCAGCTTGCCGGAACATCCTGCCAGCTTGCCTGCCAGCCAGCCAGCCTGCCTGCCAGCTTGCCTGCCAGCTTGCCTGCCAGCCTGCTTGCCAGCTTGCCTGCCAGCCTGCTTGCCAGCTTGCCTGCCAGCCTGCAGGCACATCCTGCCAAAAATATATGATGATGTACTGTACATTTAAGAAGCAAATCTGGGTCACAGGTCTGTGGAGTGTGGCTAGGCTTACGGAGTCAGCCGGTCCCCCCCCACCACCGACACACCTCCCCCCACCCCAAACCCACACACACACACACACACACACACACTCACACTCAAAGGTCACATGGTTCACGGTTCACTTCAACACCCATATATCGCTTCCTGCCTGCCTCCTTCCCAGCCTGCCTGCCTGCCTGCCTCCTTCCCAGCCTGCCTGCCTGCCTGCCTCCTTCCCAGCCTGCCTGCCTGCCTGCCCCTTCCCAGCCTGCCTGCCTCCTTCCAGCCTGCCTGCCTGCCTCCTTCCCAGCCTGCCTGCCTGCCTCCTTCCCAGCCTGCCTGCCTGCCTCCTTCCCAGCCTGCCTGCCTGCCTCCTTCCCAGCCTGCCTGCCTGCCTCCTTCCCAGCCTGCCTCCCTCCCTCCTTCCCAGCCTGCCTCCCTCCCTCCTTCCCAGCCTACCTCCCTCCGTCCTTCCCAGCCTGCCTGCCTGCCTACCTCCTTCCCAGCCTGCCTGCCTGCCTCCTTCCCAGCCTGCCTGCCTGCCTCCTTCCCAGCCTGCCTGCCTGCCTGCCTGCCTCCTTCCCAGCCTGCCTGCTTGCCTCCTTCCCAGCCTGCCTGCCTCCTTCCCAGCCTGCCTGCTTGCCTCCTTCCCAGCCTGCCTGCCTGCCTCCTTCCCAGCCTGCCTGCCTGCCTCCTTCCCAGCCTGCCTGCCTGCCTCCTTCCCAGCCTGCCTGCTTGCCTCCTTCCCAGCCTGCCTGCCTCCTTCCCAGCCTGCCTGCCTCCTTCCCAGCCTGCCTGCCTCCTTCCCAGCCTGCCTGCCTCCTTCCCAGCCTGCCTGCCTGCCTGCCTGCCTTCCTCCTTCCCAGCCTGCCTGCCTGCCTCCTTCCCAGCCTGCCTGCCTGCCTCCTTCCCAGCCTGCCTGCCTCCTTCCCAGCCTGCCTGCCTCCTTCCCAGCCTGCCTCCCTCCCTCCCCGCCATCATGCTAACGGGTAGTGTGTGTGTTAGGCTTATCTTTGGTAATGAGCCGGTCTCGCCTGCTTGCCTCCTTCCCAGCCTGCCTCCTTCCCAGCCTGCCTCCCTCCCTCCCTGCCATCATGCTAACGGGTAGTGTGTGTTAGGCTTATCTTTGGGAATGAGCCGGTCTCGCCTGCCTGCCTCCTTCCCAGCCTGCCTGCCTCCTTCCCAGCCTGCCTGCCTCCTTCCCAGCCTGCCTGCTTGCCTCCTCCTGCCACCTGCCTCCTTCCCAGCCTGCTGCCTCCTTCCCAGCCTGCCTGCTCCTTGCCTGCCTGCCTCCTTCCCAGCCTGCCTGCCTCCTTCCAGCCTGCCTGCCTGCCTCCTTCCAGCCTGCCTGCCTGCCTCCTTCCCAGCCTGCCTGCCTGCCTCCTTCCCAGCCTGCCTGCCTGCCTCCTTCCCAGCCTGCCTGCCTGCCTCCTTCCCAGCCTGCCTGCCTGCCTCCTTCCCAGCCTGCCTGCCTCCTTGCCTGCCTGCTTGCCTTCCCAGCCTGCCTGCCTCCTTCCCAGCCTGCCTGCCTGCCTCCTTCCCAGCCTGCCTGCCTGCCTCCTTCCCAGCCTGCCTGCCTCCTTCCCAGCCTGCCTGCTTGCCTCCTTCCAGCCTGCCTGCCTCCTCCCAGCCTGCCTGCCTCCTTCCCAGCCTGCCTGCCTCCTTCCCAGCCTGCCTCCCTCCCTCTCCGCCATCATGCTAACGGGTAGTGTGTGTTAGGCTTATGTTTGGGAATGAGCCGGTCTTGCCTCTACCACCGACAAACCACCCGCCCCCTTACATCCCATACTCTCAAGGTCACGCGGTTCAACCGCGTGACTACCACTCACTCCCTGCCTGCCAGCCTGCCTGCAAGCTAGCCTGCCTGTCTGCCTGCCTGCCTGTGCCTGCTGCCTGTGCCTGCCTGCCTGTGCCTGCCAGCCTGCCTTCCCTCCCTAATTCTCACTACTTCCGTCCCTTCCTGCCTACCCCGTAGCATCTCTCCCTATACCTCCCCCTCCCTCTTAGCATCTCTCCCTACCTCCTAACATCTCTCCCTGCCTCCCCCTCCCTCCTAGCATCTCTCTCCCCTCCCTTTCTGACTAATTCTCCCCCTCTCTCACTGATCTCCCCCCCCCTCTCTCATACTGCCTCCCACCTAAGCTCCCTCATCCATCCACCCACCAGTCAGCCATCACTGACGCAAATGACGCAATGCATGCATTTCGAGCCGACATGGTGCACAGATGTTTCTTGATTGTGCAGATATGTAAAACAAAAGCACAGAATGAATATTCCAGCCTTATGGCAATTCAAAATAATAGGAATAATAGGCCTTGAATCTGTGAAGTCACAGTGGGCAAACTGGACCATCTCCCATCCACCACCACAAGCCGGCGTGACGCTTGGCGGACCCAGTTCGGGTAGCATGACTCCCCAACCCCAATCAGGAAACTGGAAGTTTCGGATAACTAAAGTTGGAAACCAAGTGGTGCTCTGTAACCAGTTTTACGTCGATGAAGATTTGTAATGTTTACAAGCGGCACGATCAGCTGTTGTCTCCCCGGCAACAGCTGGGGAGAACTGAGGCTGGTGGCTGCTGTGCCCTCCTCTGGCTGGCGTTCGTGGTGTCAAGATCTTTTCTGAGTTGCTCTGCACTCCTCTACCCTTCCTCCTACTTCTTTCCCTTACCTTAAGTTCCTGTAACCACTAAGTTAAGTACCTTGTATATAATTGTGCCTACTCTGGGATTGTAAGATTTGTGTAGACCTTAGGTAGTATTTGCCAGTGTTTTGGGTACCCCTAAGTGTTGTGTTATGTTAGAGTACCACACGTGGTCTCACTACCCTAAGCTGCCTCAAGCTTCAAGTTCTTGCCTAGTAGACTTTACCCTAGCTTGTGCTCATTGTAAAATCTTGTATCCTGCTTATGTGGACCAAGGCTTTTAACGCAAGATAGTGTGGTAAAGTAATTATTGTTATTTAATGTATATGGGGGGGTTGTTAAGGGGTTAATAAATAAGTAAGTTAGTTTTAAAGGAGTATCCATTCTTCCTGTGTAGGAGATCTATGATCTACCTCTAGGCTGACATTTCAGTACGCCACTATAAGTTTACTTTATATTTTTATTGGGGGCCGGGCCTTTAAGATCTCCATTATTAGGGATACATCTTGTTTCTAACTGCTGACCCTACTCCATATACTAGACCCCACATAGAAGACACTTAATCTTTAACACTGGCGAAGAATAAAACTACTGCTTTCCGAAGGAGTCCTTAGGTTGTTGATGCTTGGTTGGTCAGGCTGGGGGTACATCAAGTGTTGTGTCCGATTGCAGCCCTCCGCCATTATTTGCGCACCACGGCTTCTGTGTCTGAGGATGTGCTTTGGGTTGATCTGGTATCCTTTCTTCCCTGTTCGTGGGTACGCGGGTCTCTCAGGTCGTCCGCAGGGTTATTAAATTTAGTCAGCCTACGGTATATTCCTGTGCCCATGATGTTCGTAAGTTTGCTACTCTTACTGTCATCTTTGGTAACATGTCTTGGGTCGACATTCGGGCACGGGGTTTTTGGCGGTCGAACAGGGTCCTGGCTGCATGCTACCTCATGAATGTTCCTGGGCCTAGTCGGGCCTGTGTCATTTTAGGTCAGCGGATGCAGCCAGTTGTCTCGACTTCAAGTTGAGTTGTAAGCACTGACTGCCTCCTGGGGAAGTCCCCTTTCTTTTCATCTTTAATGAAGTAGCTCCGGGGAGCCGAAGGGGCTCCCCCCAGAAGACTGTAATGTCCCTGAACTCTTGTAATAGTTTTGAATGCTACCCTTGTTGTAACTCTCTACTCTTCCCTTCATCCAATACCCACAGCTTAACACTGTTACAGTCCAGTATGACCCCTCACTGGACTGCCACGAATATAAGCTGAATATTCAATGAGGAGAACACAACAAGAATAGGGGCTATTAAATTATAACTAATAATTAAAATCATTAAACACTGCTACCACCTTCCCAAACAAACCGAATGTGTCTAAATTATTGTTTCCCCAGGAAGGAAGG
>WNGS01061673.1:0-10556 GCA_020271785.1 Procambarus virginalis
AAGTGACTGTCGCACCACTTTACCAGTGATCTCTTCCAGAAGACACTAGAAGAGTTCAACATCACACAGGTATTGTCCAGCCCCTATCATCCTGCTTCACAGGTTCTCTTGAACGTTGTCATCAGACTATTAAAGCACTCCTAAAGAATTTTGCAATGAAACCTTGAAGGCTCCTTACTTCGTGCCAAACACTAGCTGGAATGGAGAGAATCCCAGAGACTCAACTATAGCATCTCGGATCGCAACAGGGCTGGACAGACAGCCTCATCCCATTCCGCTCCCTGTTCACAATACACTCATAAGATGGTCTTCAGAGTGAAATGGAACCTCTCAATCGCTCCCTGCGATTGAGGTCTATAAGGAGACGATCGTAGTTGGGCTATTCCCCAGCTCGCAGTAGCCTGCCTAAACCACCTCGACTGGAAAACACTCCCACTGTCGGACTGGATCTCCTTGGGCACACCTACCCAAGCAAAGAACCGCTGAAGGTGTCCCATGACGCATCTCGATGTCACCTTCCGCACTGGGATCGCTTCTGGAAATCTTGTCGAAGCACACATGATAGTCAGTAAGTAATTATTCCCTTTTCTGGTCCTAGGTAATGGTCCCACGACGTCGATTATTAGGCGTTCGAACGCCTGGCCAAACGAAGGAACTGGAACCAAAGTTGCTTTCGGGATGGCAGGGACATTCTTACCCCCCTCTGGCACGGGAAACACGTCTTGCAAATTCTTCTTACATCTGCGTCCATGCCCAGCCAATAAAAATGTTCTCGAAGCCAGCTTAAGGTCTTGGTCACTCCCAAGTGACCCGTGGGATCCACTGAGTGGGCAAGCTTCAGTACCGCGTTTCTGTACGCGCCGGCACCAACACCTGCCGCTTCACTCTCAGCATATCATCGCCCGCTTCCTCCCTAACCGGTCTCCACTGCCTCATTAGCACTCCTTTCTCCACGATGAAGTGAGTCGGTGACTCGGGTCCAGCGAGACCTCCTTCCGCCTCCCGTACTAACTCAGGAAACTCTTCCTCTTGCAGATCACCTAGCAACCCGTCCTCGCAAATTCGTATAGTCAGTATTAACTTATTAAAAACGTGCATAGGTAACATACTAAACATAATAGTTTACCTTGAAAAGCTTCATAGAAAACAACCTTACCTAACCTTGTTAGTATGTTAAGATAAGCATCTTATAACTTCGTAATTACAATTGTTACTTAACCTATTATAGGTATAGGTTAAGTAATAATTGTAATTATGAAGCAATAAGATGCTTATCTTAACATACTAACAAGGTTAGGTAAGGTCGGTGTTTTCTATGAAGATTTTCAAGGTAAACTATTATGTTTAGTATATCACCTATGCACGTATTTAATAAGTCAATATTGACTATATTAATTTGCGAGGACGGGTTGCACCTAGAGGGTGCGGTCAATACTTAGAGGACTGGTGAGAGTAACTTGGACACTCTTATCCGACCCTTCCTCACTTGTCGCTTGTCCTCTGGCCTCCTCTCGGAACAAATGATCGAGCCCCAGGTCACCCGCATATTCTCTTCGGCGTGACTGGATCCGCTCACATCATCTTCCCTGACGTCTCGTCCCGACGTCACCGCGCATACCGGAAATGCCACTCTCGCAATTTCCGTTTCGCCACTGCTGGCGCCCGTCCTGCTGTTCTGTCGATAGGGCTCTATACACTCCTCACCTTAATCAAATTCGGGAGAAACACATCACCCACAGGAGTCATTCCCTAGGATCACCTGAGCTTCCATCCTGGACAGTAAAGCACAGACCCCTACTACGAGAGTCTGACAACTATAGTCCGAATTAATAAGAGTCACCTTATGAAGGGGCATCCTCACTTGTCCCCCCAACGTCCTTATCAGGGCCTCCCCTGTACTGGAACTTCTGTAGTCCTCGGGGAAGAGAGATTCACTAACCAGGGTGAAGTCGGATCCAGTGTCCCTCAGCATCCTTGCCGGCACAGGATCAGCTCCTCTTATCTTCACCGTCCCCTCACACACAAAGGGGTGAATCCTCTTCTCCCTCATCACCGGCATATCACCTGAGTTATCGTTGGCTTCTTCGCTTCCTATCCTCGCGAAAGCCACGTTCCCACCGTGCCTGGGGCGAACGCACTCCCTTGCAAAGTGTTGATTGATTGATGAAGATTAAGCCACCCAAAAGGTGGCACGGGCATGAATAGCCCGTAAGTGGTGGCCCTTTTGAGCCATTACCAGTATCAATAGATGATACTGGAGATCTGTGGAGGTGCGACTGCACCCTGCGTGACGGGAGATGCCTCCGGTGGTTACTCCTGATTGATAATTGATTGATAAAGATTAAGCCACCCAAGAGGTGGCACGGGCATGAATAGCCCGTAAGTGGTGGCCCTTATGAGCCATTAACAGTATCGAGAGATGATACTGGAGATCTGTGGAGGTGCGACTGCACCCTGCGTGACGGGAGATGTCTCCCGGACCAAATGGTGACCAAATGGTGTTGCAAAGTGTCCTCGTCCCCACAGTTATAACACCGACCACCTCTCCTGGGCGACCCTCTACCAGTCACCCTGGTAGCATCAATGGTAGAGGTTCCCTGGGTCCACCCAGGACTCCCCGTCGTCGGTTCCCGGCAGCAGCACTCGCTCTCGAGCTAGGTCCACTGCTCACAGCTTGGGCTTCCTCCCCGCCTCCCTTGAGCTCTTGAACCGGGTTACTTCATCGGGCACACTACTCTTAGGAGAGTCCCCACCAGTCATCGCTCTTCCTGAACTCCTAAAGTTCCCTCCCGACCTGGGTAAGGCGAGTGTCGGGCGGCCCCTCCCTCCTGAGATGTGGGCTCGGTCCGCTGCAGCCTTTAGGTCCTTAATATCTGCTTCTCTCACCCTTACTCGCAGCTCAGGATGGAGCACTGTCATAAACTTCTCCATCACTATCAGTCGTTTGATATCATCCGCCGAATCCGCTTCTCTGCTTCAACCATCCATCATAGGAATTTTCGTTCCATATCCCTGGCGGTCTCGGCGTAAGACTTTCCCGACGCTCTCGTACACTCTCTGAACTGCTTCTGGTACATCTCCGATTCAGCCGGAATGGTGGCAACACCGTATTCTTATTGCGTCGTAACTAGCACAACATCCTCTAGGTCCAGCATGTTGTAGGCTTCCCGGCCTCACCGGTCACCTGCCCTGGACCATGTCATGTTCACAGAAAATGGTACCATCCGTTTTCTATGTGCGGCGGCTGGACGCCACTAGAGAGAAGGTAAACAGCATACAGGACGCTACCTTGGGAGCTACTCATCATGTAGTTTATTAAGTATTAAAGTCAGTAACCAGGAATGACTTTACATCAACCTTACAACCAAGACTATCTCAGCTATACACAGACACCACATTGGCGACGAGGATGAACTGGGAACGCAGGTATTTTGTTCAACAAAACACAAGGAAGAAGCATGCTGGCTCAAGCCCGGAGGAGGAGAGAAATCTGCTGTCTGTGAGCACCATACCCCATGCTGTGTGCTGACTGTTGCTGTGTGCTGATCGTTGCTGTGTGCTGGCCGTTGCTGTGTGCTGGCCAATGCTGTGTGCTACCCAAGCTGTGCTGAGTGTTGCTGTGAGAGAGGAATCTGCCGACGCTGTGTACGAAACGACGCTTTGATGCAGTGTACAAAACCGATGTTTTGGTTACGAAACGACGCTCCGTGCTACAAAATTCTTCACGCTGTGAACCTACTGCTGCCTACTGCTGCCAACTGCTGCCTACTGCTGCCTACTGCTGTACCACTGCTGCCAATTGCTGTACCAACTGCTAACAACTGCTGTGTTGCTGTGAGTAGGAACAACACATGTACACAAGGGCTAGGTAAGAAGTCAGTTGCTGCTGTGTTGTGCACTGTTGTGAACTTTTGCATTAAATGCTTGTGTGCTTTGCAAAATTAAAGTAATTACAGTGAATTCTTGAATAACATATACAGTGCAGTAAGTGTTATATATTCTGAGGAACATTTTAAGTGATAAGTTTAAATTTATTCAGTAAAAATGGCAAATATACCTCAGTTTCCTGCATTTGATCCTGACTGTGACCAGACAAACCTGTCACAGAGGTGGGTCAAATGGCTTAAAAGGTTTGAAAATTTGTTGATAGTTTCTGATATCAAAAGTGCTGAAAGAAAGCGTGCCTTTCTGCTTCACTATGCAGGTGATAGAGTTTGTGATATCTTTGATACACTGAAAGACACTGGTGGTGCCAAAGATTATGACACTGCCAAGGCCAAATTAACTGAGCATTTCAAACCAAGGCAAAATACTGCTATGGAAATTATGCATTTCAGGAGAGCAAAACAACTCTCTAATGAAACTGTTGATCAATACCATACACGTCTGCAGGGTTTAGCAACCCATTGTGAGTTTGCTGATGTTGACAAAGAAATCAAACAGCAAATAATTGAAACATGCACATCTACACGTCTTCGTCGAAGAGCTCTAGAACTTGTTGATGATGAAAGTTCTCTTACAAGATACTGGATATGGCTCGTCGAATGGAAGATGCTGCACGTGATGCTCGTGTCATGGAGTGCAGTGCCAACAACGGTTCTGCCACTGTTACTAACAGTCATGAAGTATGTAAGGTTCAGGGAGTACACCATGATCATAGAAGATATCATGCCAAACCTAACATTAAATTGAGCCGAGAACCACATCACAACTGGAGTCATGGAACAAGACTCAAGCAGTCACAACGACTCACATCAGAGGTTGTCAATAATAAATGTTACAATTGTGGAGGAGACTACCCACACCAAGATAATGTTTGTCCAGCACAAGGTAAGAAGTGCTATGAGTGTAGAAAACTAAATCATTTGGGTGCTATGTGTCGTTCCGCACTAAAGAAACCACAATCAATAAATAAAAGCAATGTACGAGGATCAAGTCATAGGAGTCGAGGTGGCAAACACAATATTGCACCTCAAATCAAGAATGTTAATAATATACAAGACAACATTTCATTACAACCAGTCTCAGATGACAGTGAATGTGATTATATTTATGGAGTACAATCAATCACAAAATGGAATGATCTTCCAAACAACCCAGAGACTATAGTATACATTGCTGGCATTTGTCTCAAAATTCTCATTGACACTGGATCAAACATTGACACCATTGCTGAGTGCCACTATGAAAAATTTAAAAAACAATTCCCAAAGCTTGAAAAAATGGCAAAGCCACTGCCTATGCTTCAAAGGTAGCCTTACCAGTGATTGGAACTTTCACTGCAGAGATTAAGTCAAAGAATGCAATGCTCATTACTACATTCCATGTTGTTAGGAATGCAAAGGAGTCTTTACTCAGTTACAAGACTTCAACCAAATTGGGGCTACTTCAGCTTTCTAATGCTGTAGCAGTGGAATCTGCAAACAATGTTGATGCTATTGTTGCTGAATTTTCTGATCGGTTTAAATCCATAGGTTGTTATACTGATAGCAAGGTACATCTGCATATCAACCCAGATGTAATTCCAGTTGCCCAACCACATCGCCGACAACCATTCCATACTCGCAAGAAAGTCGATGCCGAACTGGATAGGCTGATAGAACTAGATATCATTGAACCGGTAACAGGCCCAACACCATGGGTAAGCCCAATTGTCACTCCACCAAAGCCGAAGAATCCAGATGAGATACGCATTTGTGTAGACATGCGTGTTCCCAACAAGGCAATAATGCGTGAACGCCATCCTACACCCACTGTAGATGATATGATATACCGCTTGAATGGTGCAACTGTATTCAGCAAGTTAGATTTAAACAAGGGCTATCATCAGCTTGAACTTGATGAGAGTCGATTCATCACAACGTTTACGACACATCGAGGTCTGTATAGGTACAAGCGCCTGAGTTTTGGTATTAACAGTGCTGCTGAAGTATTCCAGCACATCATCAGCCAGGTATTGCAAGATATACCTAATGCTGACAACATGTCTGATGACATCATTGTTTATGGCCGTACCCAAGCTGAACACGACAAAGCTCTTCGTGCAACATTGCAACGCTTACGAGAAAAGAATTTGACGCTAAGCCGAGCAAAGTGTGAGTTCAATCAACATAAAATTGAATTCTTTGGACATGTACTTAGTGACAAAGGTCTATCTCCAGATCCTAAGAAAGTTGCAGATATCAAGAATGCTGCACCTCCTTCAACATCCACTGAAGTACATAGTTTTCTGGGAATGGCAAACTACTGTTCTCGCTTCATTCCAGATTTTGCTACCATTACGAAGCCTCTACGTGAGCTCCTGAAGAAAAATGCATCATGGTACTGGAGCGATGTCGAGCAAAATGCATTTGATGCTGTGAAAGATGCACTAGTAGAAAATGCGACTGCTGCATACTTTGATCCATCAATGGACACTGAGTTAACGGTGGATGCTAGTCCTGTTGGTTTAGGTGCTGTGTTAGCCCAACACAAACCTGGTCAACCAGATTCAAGAGTAGTAATTGCCTACGCCAGCCGTTCTCTCACAGATGTTGAGCAACGATACAGTCAGACAGAGAAGGAAGCTCTTGCTCTTGTATGGGGCTGTGAACACTTCAATGTGTATCTGCTTGGTGCACCCTTTACCACGATAGTCACTGACCACAAACCGTTGGAGACCATCTTCAATAATCCAAAGTCCAAACCACCAGCTCGCATTGAGAGATGGGCTCTTCGTCTGCAACCATACAACTTTACGGTGAAATACAAGCCAGGTGCAGGCAATCCCGCTGATTACATCAGTCGACATCCTGCCAACAGTTTCACCATCACCAAGCATCAGCAAGTTGCCGAGGAATATGTACACTCTGTAACCTGTGATGCAGTCCCTAAGGCTCTCACTCTTGATGAAATCCGTACTGCAACCCTAGAGGACCCAACTCTGCAAGCAACAGTGGATGCATTGACTAAGAAAAAGTTTCCACGCATCCCACCCTCAGGAGTTGACCAAGATGCATTCAAAGCACTTGAACGCATCCAGACAGAATTAAGTGTTACGCAACAACGCGACACCGTGCTGCGAGGTACTCGTATCGTCATTCCAGCTGTTCTCCAGCAACGTGCTCTGAAGCTTGCACATCAAGGACACCAAGGTCTTGTAAGGACCAAACAGCTGCTACGAGAAAAGTGTGGTTTCCTGGCATTGATCGTCAAGCTAAGGACATGCATGATGCCTGTGTCCCTTGCCAAGCTGCAGTGGATACTTCAAGACCAACACCTCTACAACCTTCACCACTACCTGCTGCACCATGGATGGAAGTATCGATGGACTTCTGTGGACCGCTACCAACTGGAGAGTACTTGATGGTAGTCATTGATGATCACTCACGTTATCCAGAAGTAGAAATCATCACTTCCACATCTGCAAAGGCTGTCATCCCGAAACTCGACAAGATCTTTTCAAACTTTGGCATTCCTGAAGTTGTCAAGACGGACAATGGACCGCCATTTAATGGACAAGACTTTGTCAACTTTGCTGAGCATATTGGATTCAAACACCGCCGTGTGATGCCACTACATCCTCAAGCAAATGGAGAAGTAGAGAGATTCATGCAACCTCTCATGAAAGCTGTACGCTGTGCTCATGCCGAAGGACGATCCTGGAAACAAGCTATATTATGCTTTTCTCAGGAACTACCGTGCAACACCGCATGGAACACTGGGCAAGTCGCCTGGCGAACTTTTATTTGGACGTCCTATGAGAATCGCACTACCTGTCATGCCAGCCAAGGTAACGGATAAACGTCTCGCTCAGAAGGATGCACTAGCCAAGGGCAAAATGAAAATTGCTCATGATCAACGTGCAAAGGAACAATTCATAAAGGTTGGAGATACTGTTCTCGTTAAAAAGAAAAAAGAGGGAAAGCTAGATATGCTGTATGATACAAAACATATAAAGTGATTAGTGTAGAAAATGATGAAGTGCAATCGTGGCAAAGAAAAAGAAAAATGAGTTATAACTCGATAAACAATTCATCGAGGGATTTTTTGTATTTAAGGACTCTCGTCCAAACGTCATGTTAAACGCCCTACACGATATGATGATTAATTGTGTTCCTATGTAATGCAAAGTATTTACTTGTTATGCTGAACTAAATTTAATATTGTTTGAATAATGCAGATCTCTCATTCAATATTTTGTAACTTTGTATTACAGTTTCTTTCATGTTTGTTTAACATTGCATATGTATTTTTAACATTGAAATCCTTGTGGTAAAGATTGTTTAAATTCTTTGTGTGTTTAATTAATGTTAAATGTATGCAATATCTCTTGACATGTTAATAACTTACTTTGTGTCAATAACTTTGCTTTGTGCTACAAGCATGGTAGACATCCTGTATTCATTCTTTTTAAAGAAAAGGAGGGATGTCATGTTCACAGAAAATGGTACCATCCGTTTTCTATGTGCGGCGGCTGGACGCCACTAGAGAGAGGTAAACACATACAGGAGGACGCTACCAGCTTGGGAGCTACTCTATCATGTAGTTATTAAGTATTAAAGTCAGTAACCAGGAATGACTTTACATCAACCTTACACCAAGACTATCTCAGCTGTACACCAGACACCACAGACCAGAGCAGCGCAATCATCTTCTGGTCACTCCTTCAGAGTTTCTATCCTTTCAAAGTATCGATGAACGCCTCAGATTCTTGTGGTTCGAAACGTAGGTAAGTCCCGTTCCCTTACTGAGGTCATCCCGCTGTGCAGGTAGAGGGCAGACCACGCTCAATGTGACGCAATTCGACTTCTTTCTTTGCCTTTATCCCTCCAGTCGCAGTTGTCTCTATTCTCGCCGCCCGAGCTTCACGTTCCTCTCGCTGCAGCTGGGCTTCCAGTTGCATCTTCATTATTTCCAGTTGCAGGCTCCTCTTACTACGGCTGGACCTTCCACTGCTCCCATGTTCACTGTGAATTCTCCCACACTGGTATCTGCTACTGAACTGTCAGCCCAGGGTACTCTCCCATAAAGGTCTGTGTGGCTTTATCTCTCTCTAGCCGCTACGTTACTTGTTGCCACTATTCGGGCACTGATACTGATCGGATGGCTAAGGACACTTTTATATAAGTCTGTGCTGTTTTACCACTCTCTAGGCAATAAGAACTTCCATAGAGAACGAGGTGTTCCCTAGGCGGGACTATGATAACCTTCGTGTATGCTCATAGAGAAATATATCATGGAGGCACACTTAACACAATAATAAAATGTGTGAATTTGCTGACACAAATTACATGATCACATATACAATCACAAGCAATAATGAATATGAAAATAAGGATAATAAATCTGGAGATCGTCAGCAACTCTTCTTCCACGACCTCCAACACTCCATCAACTGGGCAGATAGACAGGAGTCCACACTTTCTCTCACAGAAGGGCCTCTTCACACGTCGGCACCTCTTCTTCACTGTCCTTCCGTCCACACACACTGTCCTCTCTGACAGTCCTGGACACAAGGTGCCCTGCAGCCTATTCTACTACTAAGTATTAATGTCATATTGCCACATACACAAGTAAATATCGTGGCCTATCTAGCCTACTCACACAAGGGGTAATGGGAGGGAAATTTTATCTACCTATATTCCTGGCTCACAACGCCTGTCCCTCGATGGTGTGAGATTTCCACGCTTCCTGAGTCGATCCTTGACGATCCAGGAACGTTCCACAGGTCCTCAGGTGATGTGAAGCCTTCACGTTGTCATGGTTCCAGTCCCTGAGATTCAGCTATCCCAATCCTGATTCACCAATGGGCACTGAGCTAATCGCTATATTCACACACTCGTCCCTTCCACAAGGCGTTGCTCCTTGTCCTAGGAATGGTGTCGTCCCTCCAGCACCCTTAGTGGATTTGACCCGGTCACAGCTAGGCCTGCCCGCCACACCTTCCCGGCCCTCAACGTCCAGCGTCGCCGCCCAGCATCGTCGCCGACTATTTTCCAAGTTTGGCACTCCTCTCCTCAATGAACTTGGTTCCTTTTTGCTTCCCAGAAGCACGGGTTCTCCAAATATAAGATAGGCTGCGATAGCTTGCTCTAATTCACTGAGAAAGGCTTGTAAAGCCTCGAATCCTTGAGAGCTGACCGAGGTGCGTCCTCCCCCTCCACAGTGGGCAAACTCTGACGTTGGCGCCGCCCGGGGCACTCGGTGACGTCACGGTGGGCTCTCATTGGTCGCCCGTGACCCAAGCCACCAATCCGCACACGGCTAGCGTTTCTACAACATGGCGGGTCTGCAGGTAGGGGGTACTTTTTCATTTCTAGCAGGGCGCCACCTTTCCCTTATTTATTATGTAAATTTTCCCTTATCTGGCTGCCGGTCTGCTCGCCACATATATCCACAGACTCCCCATACCTCAGAGAATCAGTAGGAGAGCTGATATGACTCTTAAAGCAGGCAAACGAAAGAAATAGGAGAGGGCACTGTAACAACATGCACTTCGGAAAGTGGCATGTGTTACGCCGTTGACAAATCTCATTGTTGGAAAGACGTTCGACCAGGCACATCTACAAACAGCA
>WNGS01061674.1:0-12378 GCA_020271785.1 Procambarus virginalis
ATCAGCGAGACAATCACCACCACCCGGTAGCCCCTGAGGTTACTCTCGGGGCTTTTTATGTACATGGTCCCTCCTGGAGCCACCGTGGCGTCCGTGCACAGGGCGGGTGTTACTGCTATACTGACTGGTGACCGACGTCAGCCTCCTGGAGCCACCGTGGCGTCCGTGCAAGGGCGGGTGTTACTGCTATACTGATTGTAGGCCGACGTCAGCCTCCTGGAGCCACCGTGGCGTCCGTGCACAGGGCGGGTGTTACTGCTATACTGACTGTTGACCGACGTCAGCCTCCTGGAGCCACCGTGGCGTCCGTGCACAGGGCGGGTGTTACTGCTATACTGACTGTTGGCCGCCGTCAGCCTCCTGGAGCCACCGTGGCGTCCGTACACAGGGCGGGTGTTACTGCTATACTGACTGTTGGCCGCCGTCAGCCTCCTGGAGCCACCGTGGCGTCCGTTCACAAAGCGGGTGTTACTGCTAAACTGACTGTTGACCGACGTCAGCCTCCTGGAGCCACCGTGGCGTCCGTGCGCAGGGCGGGTGTTACTGCTATACTGACTGTTGGCCGACGTCAGCCTCCTGGAGCCACCGTGGCGTCCGTGCGCAGGGCGGTGTTACTGCTATACTGACTGTTGGCCGACGTCAGCCTCCTGGAGCCACCGTGGCGTCCGTGCGCAGGGCGGGTGTTACTGCTATACTGACTGTTGGCCGACGTCAGCACCTCCCTGCCACCTGACGCCTCCCGCTCGCTCCTCCAAGGATTTGTACTAGATTTTTCCTCCTCGTGATATTTCTTCGTTAGTATCGACTCGTTGATAGCAACAGCTGACGCGTTAGTATCGACCCCTTGAACTCAACGGTGAATATTGACTCCGTAATCAGTATTGATCCCTTAATAAGTATTTTAACTAATAGGTCAATGTTGCCCATAGTATTGACCGCTGGATGAGCATTGATTTTAGGTGAGTATTCACGCTTCGATGAACACTGATCCATAGATGAATATGGATCCTTGAATGAGTATTGACCCCTAAATGAATGTTGACCCCTAGATAATTATTGACTCCTGGATGAGCATTTACCTTCAACGAGTATTGCCATCCCCCTCAGTGAGTATTGACCACAGGATGAGTGTTGACCCTTGGATGAATATTGACATTTCGATGCATAAGTTTATACCCATCGATGAGTATTGACCCCTCGAAGATTTTTTACTCATTGGTGAGTATTCACCCCTAAACAAACGGGTGAATACCTTAAGTATTGACCCCTCTATGGGTATTGTCCCCCTCAATGAGTATTGATCCCTCGATTGGTATTATTAAGTATTTATATTATTATTATTATTAATATTATAATATTATAAAAATTATTGTTGTATTTAATAATTCCAGGTCAACATTTACCTATTGACCAACAATGACCTATTGGTCAGTACCGACTCCGAGGTCAATGGTGGTAGCGTCTTGGTCTTTTTGTTAACTAGAATATTCATTGGAATTTATAACAAATTTGTGTGACACATTGACAGAATGTGTCAGAGAGTGACTGATTGTGGCAGAATGTGTCAGAGAGTGACTGAGTGTGGCAGAATGTGTCAGAGAGTGACTGAGTGTGGCAGAATGTGTCAGAGAGTGACTGAGTGTAGCAGAATGTGTCAAAGAGTGACTGAGTGTGGCAGAATGTGTCAGAGTGACTGAGTGTGGCAGAATGTGTCAAAGAGTGACTGAGTGTGGCAGAATGTGTCAGAGAGTGACTGAGTGTGGCAGAATGTGTCAAAGAGTGACTGAGTGTGGCAGAATGTGTCAGAGAGTGACTGAGTGTGGCAGAATGTGTCAGAGAGTGACTGAGTGTGGCAGATTGTGTCAGAGAGTGACTGAGTGTGGCAGAATGTGTCAGAGAGTGACTGAGTGTGGCAGAATTTGTCAGAGTGTGGCAGAATGTGTCACAGAGTGACTAAGTGTGGCAGAATGTGTCAGAGAGTGACTGAGTGTGGCAGAATGTGTCAGAGAGTGACTGAGTGTGGCAGAATGTGTCAGAGAGTGACTAAGTGTTGCAGAATGTGTCAAAGAGTAACTGAGTGTGGCAGAATGTGTCAGAGAGTGACTAAGTATTGCAGAATGTGTCAAAGAGTAACTGAGTGTGGCAGAATGTGTCAGAGAGTGACTAAGTATTGCAGAATGTGTCAAAGAGTAACTGAGTGTGGCAGAATGTGCTAGAGTGACTGAGTGTGACAGACTGTTGTGACAGTGAGACTGAGCGAGGGCGTGTAAGATTGAGTGAGTGTGGGAGAGTGATACTGTACGAGTGTGAGTGAGAGAATGAGTGTCCCAGCACGGTTGAGAGTAAGAGCGCGCGAGTGAGTGTGGGAGAGAGGAGAGAGGTGAGGTGGCGGTGGTGTGCCTCAGGGGTAAAGCCTTTAGACAAGGTCTGCAACACCAGGGTCAACATCACGCCTCTTGTTCCCTCACTTTAAACAATACTTTCCTTACTCTCCTTTTGTTAAATAATTGCCACTCTCTCCCTAGAGTGGCAATTCTACTGTGGTATACTGTGGTATAATTCCAACCCTCTCACCCTAGTATACTGTGGTATAATTCCAACCCTCTCACCCTAGTATACTGTGGTGTTATTCTTACTTTCTCTTCCTAGTATACTGTGTCCTGCTTTCTCTCCCTAGTATACTGTGGTATAATTTCTACTTTCTCTCCCTAGTATACTGTGGTATAATTTCTACTTTCTCTCTCTAGTATACTGTGGTATCATTCTGACTTTCTCACCCTAGTATAGTGTAGTATAATTGCCCTTCTCTCTTGAGCATACTGGGGTATAATTCCTACTCTCTCACCCTAGTATACTGTGGAATAAGTCCAACCTTCTCACCCTAGTATACTGTGGTATAATGCCTACTTTCTCATCCTAGTATACTGTGGTATAATTGCTGCTCTCTAACCCAAGTATACTGTGGTATAAGTCTCACTAGCATTCTGTGGTATAACTCCTACTAGCATACTGTGGTATACATCCTACTAGCATACTGTGGTATACATCCTACTAGCATACTGTGGTATACATCCTACTAGCACACTCTGGTATACATCCTACTAGCATACTGTGGTATACATCCTACTTGCATACTGTGGTATACATCCTACTAGCACACTCTGGTATACATCCTACTAGCATGCTGTGGTATACATCCTACTAGCATGCTGTGGTATACATCCTACTAGCATACTGTGGTATACATCCTACTAGCACACTCTGGTATACATCCTACTAGCATACTGTGGTATACATCCTACTAGCATACTGTGGTATACATCCTACTAACACACTCTGGTATACATCCTACTAGCATACTGTGGTATACATCCTACTTGCATACTGTGGTATACATCCTACTAGCACACTCTGGTATACATCCTACTAGCATACTGTGGTATACATCCTACTAGCATACTGTGGTATACATCCTACTAGCACACTCTGGTATACATGCTACTAGCATACTGTGGTATACATCCTACTAGCATACTGTGGTATACATCCTACTAGCATACTGTGGTATACATCCTACTAGCATACTGTGGTATACATCCTACTAGCACACTCTGGTATACATGCTACTAGCATACTGTGGTATACATCCTACTAGCATACTGTGGTATACATCCTACTAGCATACTGTGGTATACATCCTACTAGCATACTGTGGTATACATCCTACTAGCACACTCTGGTATACATGCTACTAGCATACTGTGGTATACATCCTACTAGCATACTGTGGTATACATCCTACTAGCATACTGTGGTATACATCCTACTAGCACACTCTGGTATACATGCTACTAGCATACTGTGGTATACATCCTACTAGCATACTGTGGTATACATCCTACTAGCATACTGTGGTATACATCCTACTAGCATACTGTGGTATACATCCTACCAGCACACTCTGGTATACATGCTACTAGCATACTGTGGTATACATCCTACTAGCATACTGTGGTATACATCCTACTAGCATACTGTGGTATACATCCTACTAGCACACTCTGGTATACATCCTACTAGCATACTGTGGTATACATCCTACTAGCATACTGTGGTATACATCCTACTAGCATACTGTGGTATACATCCTACTAGCATACTTCGGTAAAACATCTATTATTGTACTGTATTATTACACCACTAGCATACTATGATATATATCTCCCTAGCATACTGAGGTATAACACCCCACTAGTATACTGTTTCATAACTTCCCATATCAAACTGGTATAACTCTCAATAGCAAGTTTTGGAATAATTCCTACTAATATACTTTGGTATGACACCCTTAAGCATACTGTGGTATAACTCCCTCTAGCATACTATGGCATAACTCCCTCTAGCATACTATCGTATTAGTCCCACTAGTATACTATGGTATAACTCCCACAAATATGCTATGATATAACTCCCCTTTAGCATACTGTTGTATAACATTCACTAGCATTCTATTTTATAACTCCCACTGGTATACTGGGGTATAATTCCAATTAGCATACTGTGGTATAACTTCCATTAGAAAGGGGGCCAGACAGCTGAGTGGACAGCGCTTCTTATTCGTAGTCCTGAGGTTCCGGGTTCGATCCCCGGTGGAGGCGGAAACAAATGGACAGAGTTTCTTTCACACCTGATGCACCTGTTCACCTAGTAGTAAATAGGTAGCTGGGACTTAGTTAGCTGCTACGGGCTGCTTCCTAGGGGAGGGTGTAACAAATAGGAGGACCGGGCCGCGAGGACGGTAAGCCCCGAAATCATCTAAAGATAACCTCACGCTAACATGCTGTCGTACAACTCCCTCTAGCATACTTTGGTATAACTACCACTAGCATACTGTGGCAAAAGTCCAACTAGCATACTGTGGTATAACTCCGCCTAGCATACTGAATCATCACTCTCACTAATGTACTATGGCATAACTCCCACTAGCATACTGTGTTATAACTCACACTATCATACTGTGACATAGCCCCACCATCATACTGTGGTATAACTCCAACAAGCATACTGTGGTATAACATCCACTGATATACTATATTATAACACCCACTAGCATACTGAAGTATATCTCCCACTAGCATACTGTGGTATAACTCCTCCTAGCATACTGTGGTATAACTTCCACTAACATACTTTGGAATAACACACACTAGCATACTGTGTTATAACTTCCCCCCTAACATACTGTGTTATAAATCCCACTAGCATGCTGTGGTATGACTTCAACTAGCATACTGTGGTATAACTCCCACAAACATACTGTTGTATAACTCCCAAGGCATACACCCACTTGCAAACTGTGTTATAACTCCCCTTAACATACTGTGATAAACACCCCACTAGTATTCTGTGATATAACTCCTATTTGCATTCTGTAGTATAACGCCCATTAGCATGCTGAGGTATAACTATCACTAGCCTCCTGTGATTTAACTCCCTCTGGCATGCTGTAGCATAAGTCCACTAGCATTCTGGGGCTTAACACCCACTCCTCCTTTTATTATACTGTGGTATAAGCTTACCCCTTCCATTTATCTTTCTTTCTCTTTCCTTTTCTTTCTCTCTTCTTCCTTTTTCTGTTCATTGTCTTCTCCTACGCTCCCTTGCTATCCTCTTCTTATTCCTATTTCCTTCTCATTCGGTGGTTATAATGGGAGCTGCCTCGTATGGGCCAATAGGCCTTCTGCAGCTCTTATTATTATTACTATCCCCTCTACTACACCTTACTATGCTCATCAGCTCTCTCTTGCCTATTTATTGCCTGTTTCTACTTCCTAATCACAATCGACTTGAGAATGGTCCAGGACGGACCGAAACGTCGTCGTCCCTTCACCTTCTAGTGTGTGGTCTGGTCAAAATCCCACTAGCATACTGTGATATAACTCTCAACAGCATACTGGGAACACCCACTAGCTTTCTGTGGAATACCTCTTACTAGCATACTGTGTTATAACTCCCACTAGGAAGTCTGGTCGAGAACCGGGCCGCAGGGACGTGGAGCCCCGAAATCATCGCAAGGTCACCAACATGGTGTAGTATAACTTCCACCAGCATACTGCAGCATAATTCCGAATCTTTTCAATAGTATACTGTGATATAACTCCCCCTTGCATACTGTGGAATAACACCCACTGCTATACTGTATTATAACGCCCACTAGCATACTGTGGTATACCTCCCAACAGCATGCTGTCTTACAAATCCCCCTAGCATATTGTGATATAATGGGACATAATTTTTATATATTCAGAGTTTTTCAATGTCAACCAAACTTTTTTGACTAGTTCTATATGAAAAGCTCTGCAACTGTTCCCAGTTTCAGTATCGCAGCCTAAATAGAAAGTTAGATTTTTTTTCAACGAATGTTACTCATTTTCAAAAGTTTACAACAACCACACATTTCAAATGAAATCATTTTTATGATACTTTTCTGTCACATTAGCATATAATAAAGGATTTGTATGACTGGATATTCCGAAATATGTTTAGTTTTGCTAATACAAATAGTCAAAGTTCTCCCCAAAATTATGCAAATATATTACGTTTATTACTATTTATAAAATCAACAAATGAACTTAGGACAAAATACGTCTTACCCATTGTAGAGACATGAGCACTACGTATAAGGTATAAGTTTCATGTAAATTGAATAAAAAATGAGAGAGTTTAAGTTACGTTTATGTTACTTGAAAAGAAATAATTAAAAAATTAAGTCTAAGGTGCTGCCATCTGTGGCTGAGGTTGACATCAATCAATTTCCTCCAAAGTTGGCACCCCTTACAGATAGGCTTACGTGCCATTATATCCCTGTTGGGAGGTATATCCCATTATATCACAATATATGCTGCTGATGATATCCTTTTGATGTGGACCTCTGGGGACAAGTTCGGTGTGATATCAACCCCCAGATCTTTCTCTATATTTGACTCTTGCAGGATATCACCTCCCAGATGGTACATTGTATTCAGCCTTCTGTTACCTTCGCCTGACTTCATTACTTTACACTTTCCTGAATTGAACTTTAGTAGCCATTTTCTAGACCATTCCCCTCCCAGTTATCATCAATGACTACCATCAAGTAATCTCCAGTTGGTAGCGGTCGGCAGAAGTCCATCGATACTTCCGTCCATGGTGCAGCAGGTAGTGGTGAAGGTTGTAGAGGTGTTGGTCTTGAAGTATCCACTGCAGCTTGGCAAGGGACACAGGCATCGTGCATGTCCTTTGCTTGACGATCAATGCCAGGAAACCACACTTTTTCTCGTAGCAGCTGTTTGGTCCTAACAAGACCTTGGTGTTCAGAGTGTACATATTCCTCGGCAACTTGCTGATGGTGAAACTGTTGACAGAATGTCCACTGATGTAAACAGCGGGATTGTCTGCACCGGGCTTGTACTTCACAGTGAAGTTGTATGGTTGCAGACGAAGAGTCCATCTCTTAATGCCAGATGGTGGTTTGGACCTTGGATTATTGAAGATGGTCTCCAACGGCTTGTGGTCAGTGACTATCGTGGTGAAGGGTGCACTAAGGAGATACACATTGAAGTGTTCACAGCCCCATACAAGAGCAAGAGCTTCCTTCTCTGTCTGACTGTATCGTTGCTCAACATCAGTGAGATAACGGCTGGCGTAGGCAATTACTACTCTGGAATCTGGTTGAACAGATTTGTGTTGGGCTAAACCAGCACCTAAACCAACAGGACTATCATCTACCATTAGATCAGTGTCCACTGATGGGTCAAAGTACGCAGCAGTCGCATTCTCTGCTAGTGCATCTTTCACAGCGTCAAATGCAATTTGCTCGGTATCACTCCAGTACTATGATGCATTTTTCTTCAGGAGCTCACATAAAGGTTTCGTAATGGTAGCAAAATCTGGAATGAAGCTAGAACAGTAGTTTGCCATTCCCAGAAAGCTATATACTTCAGTGGATGTTGAAGGAGGTGCAGCATTCTTGATATCTGCAAGATTCTTAGGATCTGGAGACAGACCTTTGTCACTAAGTACATATCCAAAGAATTAAATTTTATGTCGATTGAACTCACACTTTGCTCGGCTTAACATCAGATTCTTTCCTCGTAAGTGTTGCAATGTTGCACGAAGAGCTTTGTCGTGTTCAGCTTGGGTACTGCTATAAACAATGATGTCATCGACATGTTGTCAGCATTAGGTATATCTTGCAATACCTGGCTGATGATGTGCTGGAATACTTCAGCAGCACGGTTAATACCAAAACTCAGGCGCTTGTACCTATACAGACCTCGATGTGTCGTAAACTTTGTGATGAAGCGACTTTCATCATCAAGTTCAAGCTGATGATAGCCCTTGTTTAAATCTAACTTGCTGAATACAGTTGCACTATTCAGGCGGTAGATCATATTATCTACAGTGGGTGTAGGATGGCGTTCACACATTATTGCCTTGTTGGGAACACGCATGTCCACACAGATGCGTATCTCATCTGGATTCTTCGGTTTTGGTGGAGTGACAATTGGGCTTACCCATGGTGTTAGGCCTGTTACTGGTTCAATGATATCTAGTTCTATCAGCCTATCCAGTTCGGCATCGACTTTCTTGCGAGTATGGAATGGCTGTCGACGATGTGGTTGGGCTACTGGAATTACATCTGGGTTGACGTGTAGATGTACTTTGCTATCAGTATAACAACCTGTGGATTTAAATCGATCAGAAAATTCAGCAACAATAGCATCAACATTGTCTGCAGATTCCACTGGTACAGCATTAGAAAGCTGAAGTAGACCCAATTTGGTTGAAGTCTTGTAACTGAGCAGGGACTCCTTTGCATTTCAAACAACATGGAATGTAGCAATGAACATTGCACTCTTTGACATAATTTCTGTAGTGAAAGTTGCAAACATTGGCAAGGCTACCTTTGAGGCATAGGCAGTGGCTTTACCATTGTAGTTCTCAAACTTTGGGAACTGTTTTATAATTTCTCAAAGTGGCACTCAGCAATGGTGTCAATATTTGATCCAGTGTCAATGAGAATTTTGAGACAAATACCAGCAATGCATACTGCAGTCTCTGGGTTGTTTGGAAGATCATTCCATTCTGTGATTGTTTGTATTCCATAAGTATAATCACATTCACTGTCATCTGAAATTGGTTGTAATGACATGTTGTCTTGTACATTATTAATATTCTGGATATGAGGTGCAATATTGTGTTTGCCACCTCGACCCCTATGACCTGACCCTCGTACAGTACTCTTGTTCATTGACTGTAGTTTCTTTAGTGCGGAACGACACATAGCACCAAAATGACCTAGCTTTCTACACTCATAGCACTTCTTACCTTGAGCAGGACAAACATTATCTTGGTGTGGGTAGTCTCCTCCACAATTGTAACATTTATTGTTGACAACCTCTGATGTAAGTCGTTGTGACTGCTTGAGTCTTGTTCCATGACTCCAGTTGTGATGTGGTTCTCGGCTCAATTTGCTGTTAGGTTTGCCATGATATCTTCTATGATCACGGTGTCCTCCCTGAACCTTAAGTACCTCATCACTGTTAGTAACAGTGACTGAACCGTTGTTGGCACTGCACTCCATGACACGAGCTTCACGTGCAGCATCTTGCATTCGACGACCAATATCCAGTATCTTGTAAGAGAACTTTCATCATCAACAAGTTCTAGAGCTCTTCGACGAAGACGTGTAGATGTGCATGTTTCAATTATTTGCTGTTTGATTTCTTTGTCAACATCAGCAAACTCACAATGGGCTGCTAAACCCTGCAGACGTGTATGGTATTGATCAACAGTTTTATTAGAGAGTTGTTTGGCTCTCCTGAAATGCATAATTTCCATAGTAGTGTTTTGTCTACGTTTGAAATTTATCAGTTAATTTGGCTTTAGCAATGTCATAATCTTTGGCACCACCAGTGTCTTTCAGTGTGTCAAAGATGTCACAAACTCGATCACCTACATAATGAAGTAGAAAGGCACGCTTTCTTTCAGCACTTTTGATGTCTGAAACAATTAACAAATTTTCAATTTTTAAGCCATTTGGTCCACCTCTGTGACAGGTTTGTCTGGTCACAGTCAGGATCACATGCAGGAAACTAAGGTATATTTGCCATTTTTACTGAATAAATGTTAACTTATCTCTTTAATGTTCCTCAAAATACTACACACTTACTGCACTGTGTATGTAAGTTAAGAATTCACTGTAATTATTTTAATTTTGTAAAGTACACAAGCATTTGAATGCAAAAAGTTCACAACAGTGCACAATACAGCAGCAACTGACTTCTTACCTAGCCTTGTGTACTCACCTATTTGTACTCACCTATTTGTGCTTGCGGGGGTTGAGCTTTGGCTCTTTGGTCCCGCCTCTCAACTGTCAATCAACTGGTGTACAGATTCCTGAGCCTACTGGGCTCTATCATATCTACATCTAAAACTGTGTATGGAGTCAGCCTCCACCACATCACTGCCTAATGCATTCCATCCGTTAACTACTCTGACACTGAAAAAGTTCCTTCTAACGTCTCTGTGGCTCATGTGGGTACTCAGTTTCCACCTGTGTCCCCTTGTGATGTTGTTCCAACTCACAGATGCACTGCAGTTGGCACAGCAATTGTCAACAATGTTGTTTGATGAGCTTTCAGCACTGTCAACACAGCAGACAGTTCACAGCATGATCAGCATGAAGAATTGTGTAGCACAGTGCGTCGTTTTGTACACAAAACATCGGTTTGTACACAGCATCGGTAGATATCATACAGCTTGTCAGCACACAGTTTCAGAAAGGGGCATATTACGGGTAAAGTAAAAGTTGTTCAATTTGTTTGTAAATTTATTTATGTAATGGTTATAGAAAGGGCTGCAAGTGGTCCAAGTTTCAGCATCACAACCTAAATAGAAAGGGAGAAAAAAAAACGTATTATGCAACGAATTTTTCAACATTTTCGAAAAATTTCTAGAAACACATGTGTTAACTAAAATCATGTTTATAACAATCAGATGTCACATTAGCATGTAATAAAGGATTTCATTAGACAGTTTTATCAAAAAAGTGTTTAGTGCAATAGTACAATTATTCAAAGTTCCCTTTCCAAAAATCTGCAATATATGATGGTTTTCAATATTTATAAAATCAATAAATTGACTTTGGACTAAAATGTTTTAAACACATTGTAGAAGCACAAACTCTACATATAAGGTGTAATTTGCATGTAAATTGATTAAAAAATAAAAGCTGTGAAACACCTTGAAGTTGAACATTTCTTTACCTGAGTAAAATAAGATCAAAGTTTGGCCACCTGTAGCCGAGCTTGACGTCGACCAATTTCGTTCATAATTGGCACCCTTGCAGATAGGCGTCCGTTCAGCAAGGTGTGTAAGTTCCATGCAAATCCCCTGATAACAAACGGAAAAAAATTAAAAAAAAACAAAAAAATCCATATAAATATATATATATATGCCTGCACATATATATTACAATTATTTATTACAAAATATCCAATTATAACACTAAAACATACTAACCTATTATAATTGGTCCGAATTGTGGTCCTCAAGGTGGCACTGCAATGGGCACTCACTGGCACCTGCATGATTGCTGGATCACCTTCTCAGGTGGCTGTCTTGGCTTGTTGGAGGGAGGGAGGTCTAGGAAGGTGTGTGAGGAGGGCGTGAGGGAGGTTGAGGTGTGTCAGTGTGGAGCCTCACACCTCACCACCATCTGTCACTCTTCTCCACGCTAAAGCGGCTTTCTTTTACTGATAAAGACGGGGACCTAGTGCCAGATTTGCTGCTCTTATCTTCTAACGCTTCATATATATGTCATTGTGCAGTAGACGCAAGAATGCGCTATTCCAAGAGCGAGAATGGAGCGCGCATCGACAAAGCATCTGCATTCAACAAGACACACAAGGGACTGAGGGCTTTGGCCTGCTCAACCCCACGAGGGATGAAAGAGGTTGCCAATGAGTGTATATTTACTCTTCATACATACAGAGTTATTTACGACGTTATTACGAAAAAATGACGTTTAGAACGTACGACGGAATACCTCGGCGCGCCACAGCTGCGGGGCACGGATTCTGCACAATTACGCATGGAAATGTGCCATAAATACGTCAATTTTATATCGTAAAAGCATTCTGATTGCACCAGAGTGTTGCCAGAACTACGTAGTATTTTGATAAATATTTCAAATATTACGATTTTTCCCGAATTTTTTCGGTGATGAACCCCCTTCAGTTAACACAAAGCTTCAGTCAGCACACAGTGTCAGTTAGCACAAAGCTTCAGTCAGCACAGCGTCAGTTGACACAAAGCTTCAGTCAGCACACTGCT
>WNGS01061674.1:13378-36900 GCA_020271785.1 Procambarus virginalis
CCTCGCTCTTCCTCCGGGGCACACGGAAGTGTGTTCCTGGTGGAATGCGGACTGTGCTCGGGCTGTCCGCTGTAAGCGTGCAGCCTGGAAAAACACCGTCGCCAGCAGATGGCTGATTCTTTATTTTGTTTCGGAAGGCAAGTGCGGCGGGCCCGTTGGACCATCCGTACAGCTAAATGTGAGAATTAGAAATCTATGTTTCCACCATTACGTCCATACTCTTCTGTTGCAGATCTGGAAGAAGATCCGCAAGATTGCGAGTTAGTTCGTTCCAGATGTCTCGCCGGTTCTCCACCTCCGTGGTACTCTTCTGGCGGACCCAGTGATGGTCGCAACCAAACTGGGTTCCCACTTTTTACTATTAGCTCTGGTTCTCATCTTCCTCAATCCTTCCTTCTTCATAAGCCTGTTCTTGAATCTTATCCTTTAGATTTCCACACTCCTCTCCGCATTCCTATAACGATCCTTTCTCTCTTTCTGAACTTCAGTCTGCCCTGGCACTCTGCGGATCTACAGCAGCGGGCTCAGATGACGTTCATTATGAGATGCCTCGCCATCTCCCTCCGTGCACGTCTCAGTATTTACTAAGTCTGTATAACCATGTCTGGGATTCGTCGTCCGTCCCTGAGGACTGGCTCGATACCGTTATACTTCCTATTCAGAAACCGGGTCTCTCGGTACGTCCCCTAAGGACTTCCGTCCTATTGCTCTCACGAGTTGTGTCTGCAAGCTCTTTGAGCATATGGTAAATGTCCATCTGATGTGCTTCTTGGAACACCATCACCACCTCTCTCCTTCTCAATTTGGGTTTCACAAGTGCCGCAGCAAGATGTGTGAGCTGGAGTCAAGTCCGGTGAACTTGGAGGTCTATATTCGTACTGCTTTTGCTGCAAAGACCTCCGTTTTGCTGTCCTTTTTTGACTTGGAAAAGGCTTATGACACGACTTGGAGATAGCATATTCTGACCTAACTTCGTTCTTTTGGCCTTCGTGGTAATCTCCCTCTCTTCCTTCAAAGCTTTCTCTCTCGTCATAACCTTTCGAGTCAGGCTTGGTACCACTCTCTCTGCCTCTTTTGGCAGTATGGTGTACCCCAAGGGAGTGTTCTGAGCACTACTCTTTTTCTGGTTGCCTTCAATGGTCTTCTTTCCTCCGTTCCTTCTGGCATCTTCTCCGCTCTTTATGTTGACGATCTTATCTTTGCTGTCGAGGTGATGATTCGCCTCTCCTTCAACGGCGGCTTCAACTTGCGATTGATGACGTGTCATCTTGGGCCGCCAAATTGGGCCGCTTGGCTTCAAGTTCTCTACTACTATAACTTGTGCCATGACTTTACTCGGAAGCGGGTCGTTCTTCGTCCCTCTTTGTCACTTTATAGTCATCCCCTTGAGTACAAAGATTCTGCGAAATTTTGGGGTTATTCTTTGACCTCGTTTGTCTTGGTCGAACCATATCTCTTATCTCCGTGCTGAATGCTCTAAGGCCCTTAACCTACTTAAGTTTTGTTCCATACTTCTTGGGGAGCGGATTGGCACACGCTCCTCTATGTGCATTCTCTCTCGTCCTGTCTAAACTCGATTATGGTGCCCTGCATATCTTCTGCTTCTCCTTCTACTCTTCGCCGTCTTGATCCTTTGCACCATACTGGGTTGCACCTCAGCTCTGGTGCTTTTCGTTCCACTCCTATCCTCAGCTTGTACGCTGACACTGGCTTCCTGTCTCTCCAGAACCACAGTGATCGCTACAGTCTTCGCTATCTTGCGCAATCCTTACAGCATCCTCACTCTCGCCTCTATCGTGCTTTGACTTTTACCCTCCTTGTAGTTCCTGTTCCTCTTCACACCTTCCTCTTTCTGTCCGTTTGTCTCGCTTACAAGATTCTCTTTCGGTTCGTATTACCAATGTTTCTCCTTGTATTGTTCCATCCTTGCCCCCGTGGAAGTTCTTCTTACCAAATTTTGTGCTTTTCTGACCCGCATCACTAAAGCTTATACCCCTCCAACAGTTCAGAACCGCCTATTCCTTGAACACTTCTCACTCCTACTCCGTTCCCATCTTCACCGATGGGTCTAAGTCTGCTGACGGTGTGGGCTACTCTGTTGTTTTTCTTGACCACACTTATATGTGTCGCCTTCCTCCGGAGGCTAGCATCTTCACAGCAGAACTTTATGCTATTCTCTATGCTCTTCGTATCCTGCTTTCCCGGTGTCAGTCCTCCTTTGGTGGTGGTAATTGACTCTCTAGGTGCAATCATTGCTTTAGGGTCCTTAATTGGGTTTTGCTATCCGGGAGCTGGAATTGGTGATATTGGTGGAAACATGAATGATATTATGACGGGAAATGGGAACAAACTCATTATTTGTATTAGTGCAGGGGGTAATGATGTTGGACGAGTTAGGAGTGAGGAACTAATACAAATATTCAGGACAGCCATAGAATTAGTTAGGAGCAAGGGAGGAATCCCGATCATATGTGGCATTCTTCCAAGAAAGGGAGTGGGACATGAATGGATGTCGAGGGCACTTGGAGTCAATTGGCGGCTGGAAAGATATTGCAAATCAAATGCAATATCTTTCATAGACAACTGGGAACACTTCTATGAATGAAATGAAATGTATGCTCGGGATGGGGTTCATCTATCGAGGGCTGGGGTTGTTGTTGTTGCGAACTCGTTGGAACCAGTGGTTAGAGGCGTTTGTTTGGGTTTAAACTGTTAGTAGATAGTGGTATGGGAATTGATTTGGAGGAAGGAGGTAATAAAAGTATGTGTTTGTGGAGAAAGGAATTGGCAAAATGATCAGGGAAAGAGAAGGGCCTCAAAATAACTATTCACTTAGGGTATATTACACTAACAGTAGAAGTCTAAGAAATAAAATAAACGAATTAAATGCTCTTGTCTGCACAGAAAAAATAGATATTATTGCACTTACCGAAACGTGGATGAATGTAGAAAATAGAGAACTATTAGCTGAATATCAAATAAATGGATTTAAACTATTTCACACAGATAGATATATTAGGAGAAGAGGGGGAGTAGCCATATATGTTAGGGACAATTTGAAATGTAGTCTCAAAGAAGGAATCAAAACTGAGCCACTCGCAGAATCTATTCGGATAGAATTAAGCGAAAAAGCAAATAATATTATAATAGGAGTTATATATAGGCCACCAAATTTAGACACAATGGAAGCAAAGCATCTATGGGATGAAATATCTAAAGCATCTAGATCTAACAGTATTTATGTCATGGGTGACTTTAATTTTAGGGGAATACACTGGTTGAATAAAACAGGGAATAATGAAGCAGATGATTTTCTAGAAATAATTGACGATTGCTTTCTTACGCAACACATTAAGGAACCAACGCGGGAAAATAATATTTTAGATTTAGTGTTAACTAACAGAGAAACACAAATTAAGGACATCGAAATAGGGAGTGAGCTAGGGAACAGTGATCATAAAGAAATCAGATTTAGCATAGAATGGAATAGATCTGTTGGAGAAAATTCTGTTAAAGTGCCTGATTTTCGAAAAGCTGATTTCAATAGCCTAAGAAATTTTTTGGGTCAAATAGATTGGAAAGTCTTGGGTATGGTGTGTGGGCCGGTCTTGGAGCTAGACGTGAACCCAGAGATAGGTGACGTAAAAGAGGTTTTCGATGTGGATTCAAAATATAAATATAACCTATTTAAAAATATTCTAAGCAAAGCCCAGGAACGTAGTATACCATATAAATTGAATAGATCGAATACTAATGATCCAAAGTGGATAACCAAAGGATCTGAAGAACCTTATAGGTAAAAAGAGAGCGTGGTACAAAAGGATTAAGAATGGAGAAGTCAGTTTAGAGCAGGAATTCGTACAACTGGTTAGACATACTAAAAAAGAGATAAGGAAAGAAAAAAGAAACTATGGAGTTCGCATAGCAGAGCAAGCAAAGACAAATCCTAAAGAGTTTTTCCATATATACCTGACAAAGATTAGGGGAAAGGAGAGGTCCATTAAAAGCTGAGACAGGTCAAATGACAGATAATGATGAAGAGATGAGTAGTATTTTTAATAAATATTTTATATCTGTATTTACTTAAGAGGAACTTAACAATATGCCTTCAGCCGAACAAGTCTATGTAGGTGGGGACGAGGACAGGATGACGAGTTTAGCAGTTACCAGGGAGGATGTAATTAAACAAATAGTTAAACTCAAACCAAACAAATCCCCTGGGCCGGATGAAGTCTTTGCCAGGGTGCTTAAAGAATGCAAAGAGGAGCTTTTCGAGCCACTGTTTACCATATTTAATAAATCAATAGAGTCAGGCAGAGTGCCAGAGTCATGGAAGGTTGCCAATGTGGTACCAATTTTAAAGAAAGGAGATCGCTCACTTGCATCAAACTATCGGCCAATTAGCCTAACGTCTATTGTGGGAAAGTTACTTGAATCGATAATTGCAAATAAATTTGTATTCATCTTGAAAAACATAATTTAATAAATGAGTCGCAACATGGTTTTACAAATGGCCGCTCATGTTTAACAAATTTGTTATCTTTTTGTTCTAGCATAGTTGAGGCAGTTGATAGTGGTAAGGATTGTGATGTTGTGTACCTTGACTTTAGCAAAGCTTTTGATACAGTGCCACATGAAATACTGATTATAAAGATAGAGGCTCATGGTATTGGGGGTGCTATATTAGGATGGATTAGGGCATGGCTATACCAAAGGAAACAGAGAGTTAGTATAAATGGGGTTAAGTCAGAGTGAGAAAATGTTGTAAGTGGAGTGCCTCAAGGCTCTGTCCTAGGACCTCTGTTATTTATAATATATATAAATTATTTAAATTCAGGTTTGAATAGCAACATTTGCAAATTTGCCGGTGATACAAAAATCGGTAGGAAAATTAACACGGAAGAAGACTCATTATCACTTCAAGTTGATCTAAATAGGGTTTTGAAATGGCCAAAGGATTGCCAGATGCAGTTTAATGCTGATAAATGTAAAGTTTTGAGGCTAGGTAATGATGATAGAGTTACAAGATACGAGCTAGATGGTGTTGAGATTGCGAAGTCGGATTGTGAAAGGGATCTAGGAGTTATGATTAGTAAGAATTTAAAATCAAAAGATCAATGCATGAATGTTCGTAATAAGGCAAATCGGACACTGGGATTTATTAATCGAAGAGTTAGTAACAAGACACCTGGTGTGGTTCTTCAGCTATATCTTGCTCTGGTTAGACCCCATTTGGATTATGCAGTTCAGTTTTGGTCACCGTATTATAGAATGGATATAAATTCACTTGAACGTGTCCAGCGTAAGATGACAAAGTTAATTCCACAAATTAGAAATCTTTCATATGAAGAAAGATTAACAAAGCTTAAATTACATTCATTGGAAAGGCGAAGAGCTAGGGGTGACATGATAGAGGTTTACAAGTGGATTACTGGACATAACAAAGGGGATATTAATAGAGTATTAAAAGTATCAACACAAGACAGAACACAAAACAATGGATATAAATTGGATAAGTTTAGATTTAGGAAAGACTTGGGTAAAAACTGGTTCGGTAACTGGGTTGTTGATTTGTGGAACCAATTACCGCATAACATGGTGGAGGTGGGGTCCCTCGATTGTTTCAAGCATAGGTTGGACATGTATATGAGTCGGATTGGGTGGTTGTAAATAGAAGCTGCCTAGTATGGGCCAATGGGCCTTCTGCAGTTACCTTAATTCTTATGTTCTTATGTTCTTAATCCGGTTCACCCAGTGGTCATCGAGATTCAACATTGGCTGTTTCTTATCTCCAGTAAATTTAAGTTGGTTGAGTTTTGCTGGGTTCCCAGCCATGTTGGTGTCTCTTTAAATGAGCGTGCGGATGCTGCCGCTAAGGAAGCTATCCGCACTTGTCCCTTCTCCCATAAAGGTATTCCTTATTCTGTCTTTTACCCAGTTATTCTTGCCTCCATCCTTGCCCGCTGACAGAGTTGTTGGTCTTCTGTTATTGGTAACAAACTGCGTACTCTTAAGGGTTGTGTGTCTCTGTGGCCTTCCTCCTATTACCGTAACCGACGGTGGGAAACGTCACTGGCTAGGTTACATATTGGCCATACCCGTTTATCTCATGATCACTCAATGGAGCGCCGCCCTGCTCCTTATTATCCAAATTGCATTGTCCCACTTACGGTCATGCACATCCTTGTTGAATGTCCTGATTCCCAGGACGAACGTGTGTCTTGCTTTCCGACCGTCCCTCGCGGTCAATAGTCCCTCAGTAGAATTTTTGGTGAATCAAATACTTTTGATATCGTTCGCCTTATGCGTTTCTGTTCTCGTATTGGCATCCTTGGTGATATTTAGCGCCCTCTGATTACTCTGCACATTTGGTGGTGTTGCATAGCCTTCCCAGTTTGGTGCCTTCTTTTGATAATTTCTTACTAAACAAGCAGTTAGCGTCTGGTCGACCGGCAAGACAGCAAGTGTCCAGGTGTCTCGGGTACTATAAGGTGGAGGGAGGAAGGGGTCTGTCTAGACACCCAATACGTTTCGAGAACGTATTGTTGTTGTCGTCGTTGTTGAAGCATGCAGATACGTTGGTGAATAGGAGGTACAGGAAACAGACAGGATCTACTGCCTAAGCAGGAGATTACCGTAACAGCTCTCCCCCGAAGCTTGTTCCTATCGCCTGTGATGCTGCTGTGGGGTGGAGAGTTGAAGTGGGAGGTTCCACCTCGTGGACTCGGGAGAGTGAGTCGGCGACGACGTTGTCCGAGCCTTTGATGAAGAAGATGTTGAGATTGTAGTTCTGCAGGCACAAGGCCCAACAAAGCAAGCGCTGGTGGGAGAACTGAGCCTGCTGCAGGAACTGAAGAGGATTGTGATACGAGATGATGTTGATGATGTGGTGATGCAGGACACAGCGAAGTACAGGTTGGTTGGAGAACTGGGACTGTTGCATGAACCAAAGGGAATTGTGGTCCGAGGAGATATTGATGAGATGGTAACCTTGTAGATTGGTTTTTCGTTCTGTTGCACACTGGGTAGGATGTTGAGTGGCTTCTTTATGATGGTGGTAGCTGGATGGCCTGATCTCATATTGCTGTGGTGTCATAACGTTCCTAACGCCAGTGTTGCCAGCGTTGACATGGAAGACGAAGGGTTTTCTAACTCCTGGCGAGGCGATAAGGGAATTAGTGCAAGCTAATGGATTTAGCCGTTCAAATAAAATGGAGGATGATGTAGTTTTAAGATATTTGGGCTGAAGGCTGGTCAAGTTATCTAGAAGATCCTGCTTATTTGGATTTGGTTCGTAGGTAGGAAGATCTTTTGTGATCCTGGTAGTAGCTATCAAAGAGTTGGAACCATGACAGTCAAGAGAAGTACAACAAGAAGGGCTAGACAGTACCAGGGAGATGTTAATTGTCTTACACAGGTCGTTGGAGAATATGGTGTCACAACTGCTCTGACTCTCCTGGGGATGTCCGCACTGCAGGCACTTTTTTTTTGCAGGGATATTCCTGCACGGGCCCTAAGCCTCTGGCTGGCCCAGTAAGTGTTGCATGTTTCTGTTTTACTTGGTCGGAGTATGAGTATTTGTGACTCGTATGGTCGCTTCAGTAAGATTTTGCCATATGTGTTTAACAACTTCTTCTGCTCTGTTGAATCTAAGTTGAAATTTTAATGGATTTGTAACTATGTACTGTTTCACTAGGTGCTTCACAACGTTAGCAGCCGTACTGTTCTTGACGAGAACTGCTGTAGGAAACCTGGTGATAGGACACGGGATATTACTGATATACATGTTACCTGAGCTTGTCTTGGGCAGAGGCACGACATTGTTGATGATGAAATTACTGAGCGGTTCCGAAGGCACTGGGATCGGAATCAGTGGTGCCTTTGGTATGGGAGCGTTCGGCTTACCTGCTATCTGACACGTGTGGCAAGTATTCACAAAGGTCTTGACGTCACGAACCATACCTGGCCAGTATTAGTCCTGCTTCAGGGCGTTGTAAGTCTTGTTGAAGCCGTAGTGTGAGAGAGGACCATGGCCCAGAAGCATGATCTCTGGCTGTAGGCTGGTAGGGACTACCAGCTGGTCGACGTTAGTCCAATTGTCGTCCTCCTTTAACTTACTGGGTCTATAGCGGCAGTAGAGTACATGGTTTTCCAGGAAAAAAACAGGGATTGTATCTGTTTGTGTCTGGGCCTGAAAGAATAAAGATGTTATGGATTGATCTTCTCTCTGCAACGTACGGCACTCCAACAGGTGGAGATTCGGTGGGAGGCCCTGTGAATCTTGAGGGACAGCTGGAGCAGCTGATTGCGGTCGAGCAGCATGGACACGCCTTGTCACCATGACTGGCTGGGAGATGTCGTTAGAATCGTCGGCCGGTTGGACCTCCTCTGCAACATATTTCATAACAGGATCTTCCATGGAAGAGTCACATACCTGTGGTCTGCCACTGACGATGAGGTTTGTAAGTTGTTGATCTTGTGCCAAGTCGTTACCCCAGGAGAAGTTGAATTCCTGGCATGGGGAAAAATTTCTCCCTGATACGACTTGGACTTCACCATGAACGAACGAACAATCCAGGTGGACTCTAGCAGTGGGTATGGAGTGGTTGCAGTGAGGTCAATGATGAGGACGGTTTCTCCTGTGTAGGTGACGTTGGGTGCAGCAGCTTTGAGGAGTATCGATTGTAGCGCAGCTGTGTCCCTCAAGATGTTCACTTGGATCCTTCCCTCCCAATCTCCACCGCTGGTAGAGGCAGTTCCAGGGTATAGGTGTCAGTGGAAGAGAGAAAGATCAGAGGATGGAATATGGATATTCATAACAGGCATATGAGTTTTAGGAGGAGGTGGTTTGGGTTTGTGGGTCTCACTGCTGAACTTACAGGGAAGATTGGTACACTGTTCTATGGTATGTCCACACACTTTACAGTACCGGCAGTAAAGTGAGTAGTTCACATCACAAGTACTCCCTTTAAAAGGACTGGACCAAGATGGTTCACCAGGAGGTGAGTCGGATGACGATCGGTGAAACAGGCTATAGGTGTCAGCCAACTGCACACACTTAGTAAGGTTGGTCTCTCCTTTGTCTGAAAGGTAGAAACATATAGGTGTAGGAACACGGCGAAGGAATTCTTCCATCAAGATGAGGTTGAGAAGATTTGGAAGGGTAGTGATTTGGGCTGATTCCAGCCACTTCATAAGATATCTTGTCTTATTTTGGGCGAGTTCTAGATAAGTAGTAGCACTACAGTTGAGGTAGTCCCTAAATCTTCGTTTGTAACTGTCTACGGATAGGAGGTAGGCATCAAGCACTGCCTGTTTCAACACATTGTAGTCAGTCTCTGTAGCCGGAGAACCGAGGGTCAAGGCAGCTCTACCTGTCAAATGGGATCTGAGAAGTATAGGCCACTGATCCTGAGGCCAGCCGAGTTGATTAGCTAAAGCCTCAAATGAGGTAAAGAATGCATCTACCTCTGTCTCTACAAAAGATGGCATTAACTTAATGGTGTGTGAAACATTGAAAGTACTGGGAGTTTGGCTTCGGCCTCCTGGCGCTGAGTGATGTGGATGGTTCAAGGTCAAGCTCTTGACGGCTGAGCTCTAGTCTCTCTTGGTCACATGCACGGTTCAATGCAGTTCGTTGTTCAGCGACTTGGAGTTGAAGTTCAAGTTATCGCCTCTAACAAGATGACATGGCAACTTTAAACTATCCTGTGTGGAATTATAATTATTGTAAGATAAGGTTCCAAGAATTAAATTGATTAATTATTTCGTGAATGGTGAAACAAAATGCTTCGAGGTAGTACAAAGGCATGTAGGGATTTCTATACCTGATACTCTATAGATGACGAGGATAGGGGTAAAAGGTGTCCTACTAATACTAGATAATACTTACAGAGTTATTATTCTTTGTCCTCTGGAAAAGAATGATAAACTCCCTACTTGGGTAAGTATCATTATCTCTGACCGAAGCGTAGGGGTGCGGAGAGTGTCAATACTGACGACAACTGCTGTATGGGTCCCAAACGTACAGCAAAATGCTAGATGCGAAAAGAACTAAAGTCCAGTACGTTCTCCTAAGTTCGGAATGCAAAGATTAGGCATAATAGCCTGGAGACAGACCAAAGTACCAGAGTACCCGAGGGGGGTGATCTGCCTGAGTGAGAAACTCTTCTGTAGGGATGAGAATAACATGAAAATCACAGGATATAGCAAAGATTATTAGACCATTAACCATTAAAAGTATGAATTTGTGCATAAAACACCTACATAATCTAAAGTCAATCTAATGGTCATAAATTGCTACACATGGAATGTATAAAGTATTAGCATTAAAAGCACTCAAAAAGAAGTTCTGAAAAAAACATAAATGTGTTTAATTAAGCCAAGTACTACTAACATAACTTTAAATAAAGGATCTAGGAGCATTATCTGACCAAGACTCCCGGACAGGCTCCCCACGTTAATGTGATGAGAATCTGAAATAGAGCAGTGGCTGTTTGGCTGGTGTTGTGCCAATCGCACATTAATAAAAAAAAGTCAAACAAAGAAAATAAACCTGCTTGTGTTCTCTACTGTGTGAGAGCTGGGAGTAAAACCCAAAGAGAATAAAACTTTGAACATTTAATATAACAAAAATGACTTTAATAACACAAAATAATGAAAAACAAAACCTCTTAGACACTTGACTTTACACAAAATTAAAAAGAAATATAAATACAGGTAAGATTTTACGTTAATCAAAAAGGGGTGCAATGACTTTATACAAAAGCGGTATGCATCTACTGTCTCCTGGGGAGGCGAGAGTAGATGTTACTGCTGAGAGCACAAAGTGTATTCTGATGACTGGACGCCGGCGAGCTGTACTCACCTAGTTGTACTCACCTAGTTGTGCTTGCGGGGGTTGAGCTCTGGCTCTTTGGTCCCGCCTCTCAACCGTCAATCAACAGGTGTACAGTTTCCTGAGCCTAATGGGCTCTATCATATCTACACTTGAAACTGTGTATGGAGTCAGCCTCCACCACATCGCTTCCTAATGCATTCCATTTGTCAACCACTCTGACACTAAAAAAGTTCTTTCTAATATCTCTGTGGCTCATTTGGGCACTCAGTTTCCACCTGTGTCCCCTAGTGCGTGTGCCCCTTGTGTTTTATATATATATAAATTATATATATATATATATATATATATATATATATATATATATATATATATATATATATATATATATATATATATTATAGCTGCATATATATATGGGTGAATGACGTCAGAGATGGTACAAATCCTTGGAGAAGCCGGCAGTTTAACAAGCAGTTAGCGTCTGGTTGACCGGCGAGAGAGCAGAAATCCAGGTGTTTCGGGTACTTTAAGGTGCAGGGAGGAAGAGGTCTGTCTAGACACCCAATACGTTTTGAATACGTATTTTTGTTGTTGTTGAATCATGCAAATACGTTGGTGAATAGATGGTACAGGGAACAGGCAGGATCTATTGCCTAAGCAGGAGATTACCATAACAATATATATATATATATATATATATATATATATATATATATATATATATATATATATATATATATATATATATATATATATATATATATAAGAAGGTACAGTGGTTTATGAGAGTACATAGCATTGATGTTTTTACATTCCTGTAAAGGCACTAACACGCATAGCGTTTCAATTAGATGACCGAGATACGGTCCTTGTTTATGACCAGTGTCATAAACATGGACCGAAGTAAATCAATTTGCAACCCTCATATCTGAATAATGGTTTTGTCCTGGGACTTACGGCACAATCACAATGGTCACATTTAACACAATTTTATCACATACTTGTGGCTGAGTGGACAGTGCTCGCTCCGGGTTTGATTCTCGGCCAAGGCTGAAACAAGTTTCTGTCACCCTGATGATCCTGTTTACCTAGCTGTAAATAGGGACTTGGGAGTGTGGCTTGTTGAGGAACATGGAGACTGCTACAGGCTGTTTCCTGGGGATGTGTGTATGAGTTAGAAAAATATATATATGTAGTAGACATAATAGAAGAAAAACTAGATTGGTTAGAAAGGTGGGGCCCAAGAGCTGATAGCTCGATATCAAATAGTAAATATATCCCTACTGCTTTAAGTTGTCTTGTGTAATTAGCAGAATGATATATAGTTTATTTTTACTTTTATCTATATCACAGGCTTTTAATCCAGACGATAACCAGAGCACAACTCCACAGTCTCCTGAGACTGATGGATGCCTACTACTACTTATATTTTTACTTATATTATTAGTTCTGTAAATCTTGCCGTGAGTCCACAGTTCACAAGCTACTAAAATCAACGCTAAAAGTTTTGTTAAAAATAAATCTTGCCTTACTGACGATTGTCACTTGTTTAGTTAAATGAACAGTGGTTCAGTTCCTGAACCCATTATGTGCCTCTGCAACCATTTCCACCACCACCCACGAAATGGGAATGGAGTGCATGGTAAATTAAATGACCTGTTCATTTTTTTGTTTGGAGATGGTAACCAGCGATTTGCACAAAGGACTTCCAAGAAACATAGTATACGTGAACTTTGAGTGTTCAGGTAGTACAGTCGACTCATAATCGAGAATTACGGATTCGAATCCTGAGTTGGGCAGAAATGGTTGGGTGCATTCCTATAGCGTAATGCTTCTGTTCACCTAGTAGTAAATAGGTACCCAGGATTTAGTCAGCTTGTTGTGGGGGTTGCATGCTGGGCGGGGGCGGGGATTGTCGGTAATTCGGCATGGGGGGGGGGAAGGACCTTAATATAAACCTAACGTGTACTATACGTATAAACTGGTTGCCTGTACCCTGATACAATGAATTATTCTCAGAAGCTTTTGTCATGGTACCACATGGAGGATTGTCAAGGAAATTACAAGCACATGGAATAAGCTGTAAAGTTCCAGAATCGATTAAGCAATGATTAAAACAAAGAAAGCGAAACGTCCTAAATGGAAACGAATGTGACCGAAGAAATGTGGTGAGTTGTGGGGTACCGATAGCTTCAGTAATTGGCCCAACCCTTTCTGTGATATACATCATTTATAGATGAAAATATTATAAACCACATTGTCCAATTTGCAGATGTAATTAAGATTTATGATCAAATTGGAAGGACATTGAGTTCAAATTCAAATTCAAATTCAAATGTTTATTCAGGTAAAGTACATACATACAAGGTGTGAAACAAACATTGATGGATTTATAGACTAAACTAGTACATACAATACCTAAAGCCACTATGACGCAAAGCGTTTCGGGCAGGAAAAACACTATGACTAAAACTTAATACTAATTGATATTAAAGTATAAATTGTGTTGAGAACATATAAAAACAAAAAAGGTGGAACATGGCAGAAAAATAGCAAAAATACAACTTGGTCGACAAACAGCATTGTTTAAAAATAGCAGACATGGGTTGACATTTTAAGGGTAAGATAGGTTACAGGGAGTTAATTAGGTAGTGCTTAGTTTTTATCTTAAACTGGTTGGGAGAGCTACAGTCTTTAACATGATTGGGAAGGTCATTCCACATTCTGGGTCCCTTGATTTGTAGAGCATTTCTAGTTTGATTAAGTCGTACTCTTGGAATATCAAAAAGGTATTTGTTTCTGGTGTGGTGCTCATGGGTTCTGTTACAACCTTGAAGGAAGCTTTTAAGGTCAGCATTGACATTACAGTTCAGCGTTTATATAATACACAAGAGAGAATGTGCAGTGACTTAATATCTAACATATTCAGAGATTTGAGTAGGGGTACCGAGTGATGTCTGTGGCCAGAGTTGGATATTGTCCTAATAGCAGCTTTGTGTTGAGTAATTAGAGGATGTAAATGATTTTGGGTAGAAGAACCCCAAGCACAAATACCATAGTTGAGATAAGGATAGATGAGAGAGTAATAGAGAGTCACCAGCGCAGGGCGAGGTACATAATATCTGATCTTAGAATGCCAACAGTTTTTGAAACTTTTATTGATATATTTAGAATGTGTCACTGTAAATTCAGCTTGCTGGTCAATGAGAACGCCAAGGAACTTGCCATCTAATTTGTTACAAATTTAGGTATTGTTTATCCTGAAATTTATTTTATTTCAGGATTTATTGCCAAACAAAATATAGAAAGTTTTGTCAATGTTAAGGGTGAGTTTGTTGGCAGTTAGCTAAAGATGGACTTTATTTAGCACAGTATTCACTGTGACATTTAGAGCAAGGGAGTCAGGACTGGAGTAAATGAAGGTTGTGTCGTCAGCAAATAGAATTGGTTTGAGGTGTTGGGAGGCATTTGGAAGGTCATTAATGTAGATGAGAAAGAGGAGAGGGCCAAGTATGCTGCCCTGAGGAACACCAATGTTGATGGGTAGGGTGGGAGAAGATGAATTATTCACAGAAACATACTGGAGCTTGTCAGTAAGATAAGATTTGAGGTATTGCAGGGAGAGTCCTCTGACTCCATAATGATGTAATTTAAGAAAAAAGTTTTGGTGGTTGACAGTGTCAAAAGCCTTACACAGGTCCACAAATAACCCAACAGGGAACTCATTTTTATCAAGAGCTGCATGTATCAAGCTATCCATACTAATAAGTGCATCGTTAGTACTTTTTTGGGGTCTGAAGCCATATTGACAAGAGCTAAGTATATTGTGTTTGGCTAGATAAGAGTAAAGCTGCTTGTAGATTAGTTTTTCAAATATTTTTGACAAGTTTGGCAGGATTGATATATGTCTGTAGTTGTTAACATCTGTGAGATCACCACATTTGTGGACAGGGGTTACTCTCGCTTTTTTTTTAGAATATCTGGAAAGGTTTAGAGTGACTTATTGAAGAGCAATACAATGGCAGGAGCTAAAGATCTGGGGGCGTTTTTGTAAATTAAAGTTGGTATCTCCTCAAGGGCACTAGACTTGGTTTTAAGGGAAAGGATTATTTCATTAACATCAGAGGAATTTGCAGGCGTTAGGTACAGAGACTGTGGATAGTTTCCTGTAAGAATATTTTTTTTAATATTCTTGTTCTATAACTAGAATATTCTAGTTCTTACAAACAGACCTCCATGAACTCCACGTGTTGTCGGAAGACTGACAAATGGTTGTGCAAGATCTTGCATGTAGGGCATAATAATGCACATCACTGTCATGTTTATAGCAAAGGGCTCCATCCGTTTGTATGCGCTGCGTTTCATACGGAAGCTGTATGTAAACAACATGGAGCGTGCAGGACGCCCACCACGCTTGGACGCTGCTAGTCATGTACCATTGTAAGTATTAAAGTCAGTAACCAAGCAATGGCTTTATATCAACCCTACAACCAAGACTTCCACAGCCACACAGAACACCACACTAGCGACGAGGATGAACTGTGAATGCAGATATTTGTCCAGCTCTTAACACAAGAGAAAAGCATGCTGTTTAGCCGAGGAGGAGGAAATACCGTGCTGTATGTGAGCACCACACCAATGCTGTGTGCTGACCGATGCTGTGTTCTACCAAGGCTATGTGCTAACTGACGCTGTGTGCTGACTGAAACTTTGTGTTAACTGAAGCAGTGTGCTGACTGAAGCTTGTGTGAAGCAGTGTAACTGAAGCTTTGTGTTAACAGTGTGCTGACTGAAGCTTTGTGTCAACTGACGCTGTGTGCTGACTGAAGCTTTGTGCTAACTGACACTGTGTGCTGACTGAAGCTTTGTGTTAACTGAAGGGGGTTCATCACCGAAAAAATTCGGGAAAAATCGTAATATTTTGAAATATTTATCAAAATACTACGTAGTTCTGGCAACACTCTGGTGCAATCAGAATGCTTTTACGATATAAATTGACGTATTTATGGCACATTTCCATGCGTAATTGTGCAGAATCCGGTGCCCCGCAGCTGTGGCGCGCCGAAGGTATTCCGTCGTACGTTCTAAACGTCAATTTTTTCGTAATAACGTCGTAAATAACTCTGTATGTATGAAGAGTAAATATACACTCATTGGCAACTCTTTCATCCCTCGTGGGGTTGAGCAGGCCACAAGCCCTCAGTCACCTTGTGTGTCTTGTTGAATGCAGATGCTTTGTCGATGCGCGCTCCATTCTCGCTCTTGGAATAGCGCATTCTTGCGTCTACTGCACAATGACATATATATATGAAGCGTTAGAAGATAAGAGCAGCAAATCTGGCACTAGGTCCCCGTCTTTATCAGTAAAAGAAAGCCGCTTTAGCGTGGAGAAGAGTGACAGATGGTGGTGAGGTGTGAGGCTCCACACTGACACCTCAACCTCCCTCAACCTTTCTCACGCACCCTCCTCACACACCTTCCTAGACCTCCCTCCCTCCAACAAGCCAAGACAGGCACCTGAGGAAGGTGATCCAGCAATCATGCAGGTGCCAGTGAGTGCCCATTGCAGTGCCACCTTGAGGACCCACAATTCGGACCAATTATAATAGGTTAGTATGTTTTAGTGTTATAATTGGATATTTTGTAATAAATAATTGTAATATATATGTGCAGGCATATATATATATATATTATATGGATTTTTTTTTTTTTTTTTTAATTTTTTTTCCGTTTGTTATCAGGGGATTTGCATGGAACTTACACACCTTGCTGAACGGATGCCTATCTGCAAGGGTGCCAATTATGAACGAAATTGGTCGACGTCAAGCTCGGCTACAGGTGGCCAAACTTTGATCTTATTTTACTCAGGTAAAGAAATGTTCAACTTCAAGGTGTTTCACAGCTTTTATTTTTTAATCAATTTACATGCAAATTACACCTTATATGTAGAGTTTGTGCTTCTACAATGTGTTTAAAACATTTTAGTCCAAAGTCAATTTATTGATTTTATAAATATTGAAAACCATCATATATTGCAGATTTTTGGAAAGGGAACTTTGAATAATTGTACTATTGCACTAAACACTTTTTTGATAAAACTGTCTAATGAAATCCTTTATTACATGCTAATGTGACATCTGATTGTTATAAACATGATTTTAGTTAACACATGTGTTTCTAGAAATTTTTCGAAAATGTTGAAAAATTCGTTGCATAATACGTTTTTTTTTTCTCCCTTTCTATTTAGGTTGTGATGCTGAAACTTGGACCACTTGCAGCCCTTTCTATAACCATTACATAAATAAATTTACAAACAAATTGAACAACTTTTACTTTACCCGTAATATGCCCTTTCTGAAACTGTGTGCTGACAAGCTGTATGATATCTACCGATGCTGTGTACAAACCGATGTTTTGTGTACAAAACGACGCACTGTGCTACACAATTCTTCATGCTGATCATGCTGTGAACTGTCTGCTGTGTTGACAGTGCTGAAAGCTCATCAAACAACATTGTTGACAATTGCTGTGCCAACTGCAGTGCATCTGTGAGTTGGAACAACATCACAAGGGGACACAGGTGGAAACTGAGTACCCACATGAGCCACAGAGACGTTAGAAGGAACTTTTTCAGTGTCAGAGTAGTTAACGGATGGAATGCATTAGGCAGTGATGTGGTGGAGGCTGACTCCATACACAGTTTTAGATGTAGATATGATAGAGCCCAGTAGGCTCAGGAATCTGTACACCAGTTGATTGACAGTTGAGAGGTGGGACCAAAGAGCCAAAGCTCAACCCCCGCAAGCACAAATAGGTGAGTACAAATAGGTGAGTACACAAGGCTAGGTAAGAAGTCAGTTGCTGCTGTATTGTGCACTGTTGTGAACTTTTTGCATTCAAATGCTTGTGTACTTTACAAAATTAAAATAATTACAGTGAATTCTTAACTTACATACACAGTGCAGTAAGTGTGTAGTATTTTGAGGAACATTAAAGAGATAAGTTAACATTTATTCAGTAAAAATGGCAAATATACCTTAGTTTCCTGCATGTGATCCTGACTGTGACCAGACAAACCTGTCACAGAGGTGGACCAAATGGCTTAAAAATTGAAAATTTGTTAATTGTTTCAGACATCAAAAGTGCTGAAAGAAAGCGTGCCTTTCTACTTCATTATGTAGGTGATCGAGTTTGTGACATCTTTGACACACTGAAAGACACTGGTGGTGCCAAAGATTATGACATTGCCAAAGCCAAATTAACTGATAAATTTCAAACGTAGACAAAACACTACTATGGAAATTATGCATTTCAGGAGAGCCAAACAACTCTCTAATAAAACTGTTGATCAATACCATACACGTCTGCAGGGTTTAGCAGCCCATTGTGAGTTTGCTGATGTTGACAAAGAAATCAAACAGCAAATAATTGAAACATGCACATCTACACGTCTTCGTCGAAGAGCTCTAGAACTTGTTGATGATGAAAGTTCTCTTACCAAGATACTGGATATGGCTCGTCGAATGGAAGATGCTGCACGTGATGCTCGTGTCATGGAGTGCAGTGCCAACAACGGTTCAGTCACTGTTACTAACAGTGATGAGGTACTTAAGGTTCAGGGAGGACACCGTGATCATAGAAGATATCATGGCAAACCTAACAGCAAATTGAGCCGAGAACCACATCACAACTGGAGTCATGGAACAAGACTCAAGCAGTCACAACGACTTACATCAGAGGTTGTCAACAATAAATGTTACAATTGTGGAGGAGACTACCCACACCAAGATAATGTTTGTCCTGCTCAAGGTAAGAAGTGCTATGAGTGTAGAAAGCTAGGTCATTTTGGTGCTATGTGTCGTTCCGCACTAAAGAAACCACAGTCAATGAACAAGAGTACTGTACGAGGGTCAGGTCATAGGGGTCGAGGTGGCAAACACAATATTGCACCTCATATCCAGAATATTAATAATGTACAAGACAACATGTCATTACAACCAATTTCAGATGACAGTGAATGTGATTATACTTATGGAATACAAACAATCACAGAATGGAATGATCTTCCAAACAACCCAGAGACTGCAGTATGCATTGCTGGTATTTGTCTCAAAATTCTCATTGACACTGGATCAAATATTGACACCATTGCTGAGTGCCACTTTGAGAAATTATAAAACAGTTCCCAAAGTTTGAGAACTACAATGGTAAAGCCACTGCCTATGCCTCAAAGGTAGCCTTGCCAATGATTGCAACTTTCACTACAGAAATTATGTCAAAGAGTGCAATGTTCATTGCTACATTCCATGTTGTTTGAAATGCAAAGGAGTCCCTGCTCAGTTACAAGACTTCAACCAAATTGGGTCTACTTCAGCTTTCTAATGCTGTACCAGTGGAATCTGCAGACAATGTTGATGCTATTGTTGCTGAATTTTCTGATCGATTTAAATCCACAGGTTGTTATACTGATAGCAAAGTACATCTACACGTCAACCCAGATGTAATTCCAGTAGCCCAACCACATCGTCGACAGCCATTCCATACTCGCAAGAAAGTCGATGCCGAACTGGATAGGCTGATAGAACTAGATATCATTGAACCGGTAACAGGCCCAACACCATGGGTAAGCCCAATTGTCACTCCACCAAAGCCGAAGAATCCAGATGAGATACGCATCTGTGTGGACATGCGTGTTGTGAACGCCATCCTACACCCACTGTAGATGATATGATATACCGCTTGAATGGTGCAACTGTATTCAGCAAGTTAGATTTAAACAAGGGCTATCATCAGCTTGAACTTGATGATGAAAGTCGCTTCATCACAACGTTTACGACACATCGAGGTCTGTATAGGTACAAGCGCCTGAGTTTTGGTATTAACAGTGCCGCTGAGGTATTCCAGCACATCATCAGCCAGGTATTGCAAGATATACCTAATGCTGACAACATGTCGATGACATCATTGTTTATAGCAGTACCCAAGCTGAACACGACAAAGCTCTTCGTGCAACATTGCAACACTTACGAGGAAAGAATCTGATGTTAAGCCGAGCAAAGTGTGAGTTCAATCGACATAAAATTAATTCTTTGGATATGTACTTAGTGACAAAGGTCTGTCTCCAGATCCTAAGAATCTTGCAGATATCAAGAATGCTGCACCTCCTTCAACATCCACTGAAGTATATAGCTTTCTGGGAATGGCAAACTACTGTTCTCGCTTCATTCCAGATTTTGCTACCATTACGAAACCTTATGTGAGCTCCTGAAGAAAAATGCATCATAGTACTGGAGTGATATCGAGCAAATTGCATTTGACGCTGTTAAAGATGCACTAGCAGAGAATGCGACTGCTGCGTACTTTGACCCATCAGTGGACACTGATCTAATGGTAGATGATAGTCCTGTTGGTTTAGGTGCTGGTTTAGCCCAACACAAATCTGTTCAACCAGATTCCAGAGTAGTAATTGCCTACGCCAGCCGTTATCTCACTGATGTTGAGCAACGATACAGTCAGACAGAGAAGGAAGCTCTTGCTCTTGTATGGGGCTGTGAACACTTCAATGTGTATCTCCTTAGTGCACCCTTCACCACGATAGTCACTGACCACAAGCCGTTGGAGACCATCTTCAATAATCCAAGGTCCAAACCACCATCTGGCATTAAGAGATGGACTCTTCGTCTGCAACCATACAACTTCACTGTGAAGTACAAGCCCGGTGCAGACAATCCCGCTGTTTACATCAGTGGACATTCTGTCAACAGTTTCACCATCAGCAAGTTGCCGAGGAATATGTACACTCTGAACACCAAGGTCTTGTTAGGACCAAACAGCTGCTACGAGAAAAAGTGTGGTTTCCTGGCATTGATCGTCAAGCAAAGGACATGCACGATGCCTGTGTCCCTTGCCAAGCTGTAGTGGATACTTCAAGACCAACACCTCTACAACCTTCACCACTACCTGCTGCACCATGGACGGAAGTATCGATGGACTTCTGCGGACCGCTACCAACTGGAGATTACTTGATGGTAGTCATTGATGATAACTGGGAGGGGAATGGTCTAGAAAATGGCTACTAAAGTTCAATTCAGGAAAGTGTAAAGTAATGAAGTCAGGCGAAGGTAACAGAAGGCTGAATACAATGTACCATCTGGGAGGTGATATCCTGCAAGAGTCAAATATAGAGAAAGATCTGGGGGTTGATATCACACCGAACTTGTCCCCAGAGGTCCACATCAAAAGGATATCATCAGCAGCATATGCTAGACTGGCCAACATAAGAACTGCCTTCAGAAACTTGTGTAAGGAATCGTTCAGGATCCTGTATACCACTTACGTCAGACCAATCCTGGAATATGCAGCTCCAGCCTGGAGTCCATACCTAGTTAAACACAAGACAAAGTTAGAGAAGATTCAGCGGTATGCAACCAGGCTCGTCCCGGAACTGAGAGGATTGAGCTACGAGGAAAGGCTAAAGGAGCTGAACCTCACATCCCTGGAAAACAGAAGAGTAAGGGGAGACATGATAACCACCTACAAAATTCTCAGGGGAATTGACAGGGTGGACAAAGACAAACTCTTCAGCACGGGTGGGACACGAAGAAGGGGACACAGGGGAAACTTAGTACCCAGATGAGCCACAGAGACGTTTGAAAGACTTTTTCAGTGTCAGAGTAGATAATAAATGGAATGCACTAGGAAGTGATGTTATGGAGGCTGACTCCATACACAGTTTCAAATGTAGATATGAATGCCCGAAACGCTATGCGAGCTAGTGGCTTAATTTACAAGAATGTTAATTCAACTTATTTTCTATATTCTCTGTTAACCCACAATGTAACTTCTTGTATATAAATAAATAAATATATAGAGCCCAGTAGGCTCAGGAATCTGTACACCAGTTGATTGACAGTTGAGAGGCGGGACCAAAGAGACAACTCTCAACCTCCGCAAGCACAATTAGGTGAGTATTCACGTTATCCAGAATTAGAAATCATCACTTCCACATCTGCAAAGGCTGTCATTCCGAAACTCAACAAGAACTTTTCAAATTGTGGCATTCCTGAAGTTGTCATGTAATGATCTTGTGCTCAGTCCATGGCTTCTCCCCTCTCCCCCTTTCACCCCCCTCCCCTTTCTCCCCCTCCCCTTGCCGTCGTTCGTCTCCCCCTCCCCTTTCTCCCCCTCCCCTTGCCGTCGTTCGTTTCCCCTCCCCTTGGTCGTCCCTCCCGTTTGTCACAGTCCACCTCACTGGTCATAACCCCTGAGTCAAGAGGTCCTCTCTGGGCCCTCTCCATTTGCCACTCCATTTTCCCACTCATTTCCCTCCCCCCCCCCCCCCACTCGTTTCCCCTCTTCCCCTGCCTTGCTTCTACCAGTGACGAATTGAGGAGCCATAAACCGTAGGTCTCAAATTTCGTTGGATGGGTGGCCAGCCAATCTTCCCACGAAGTTAGTTGGTACTGCTTATTTCCAGTACATGGATTTTCTGTCAAGAGGAATTGACCCTTATGGTCAAGCCTGGTTCTGATTGGTTGCAGCGATGGAGGCCTGGGATTCTTGGCCCTTGTTAGATTAGGACTCAAGGGGCGGAGTCCCCAGGGTAGGGTTTGTCCATTCCATTGGCCAAGCTTCCACAGCACCCAGTTGTGTTTAAATCCATTGGCTATAGGCCTAGAGAGGCGGGGCTTATTGGGCCTAGGAATTAGGTGGGTGGAGTTTGTTGTCCACTGGTAGAGTTTAAGAAAATATTAAAGTCAGTGTGTCTTGGGGATTCAACTGGGGTACAGATCTCCTGGTCTGTAGGTACAGATCTCCTGATCTGTAGGGCAAGCCATTCAACATTGTGGCGGATTGCAGCATTTAAGGTAAAGTGTGCTGGAGTATTATTGTGCATCATTAGTCATACCATTGCCTCGTAGGAGATTTTATTACAGTAGGATATATTTTAAATTTTGATTCAAATATTTGATTTCAGTTAACGTGGTTAAATAATAAATAAAGTGTATTAAGGTTCATTTGTGTTTAGTTGTCTGTTCCCTTTGATTAATGCTGTGTTATTCATTCTTATTTGTGGTTTTCATTTGCTGTGCTAGGAATTCCCCTGTGTTCTTCTCCATTTTATGAATATTAGAGTTGTCCTTGAATCCTCAATCAGTAAAGTAAAGATTACATTTTTTACTCCCAAACATTATACCCAGATCCCCATACCCTTTGAGTTTCATGATTACTGATCTCTTTTCTTCCTGGGGGATCAGTGATAGACACATTCAGATTCTGAACAAGGAGGTGGTGGCAGTGTTTAATGAGTTTTTAATGATTAGTTTTAAATTAATAATCCCTTCCCTTATTGTACCCCCAACCCCTCATTTAATATTTCAGAGTTAACTAAATAGCATGTAGTTCATTGAGGGTTACATTGAACTGCAAGCAGTGTTAAGCTGGGATGTTGAGTGAGTAAAGCGTGGCAAGAGAAGGAAGGGAAGTATTACATCAAGACGGACAATGGACCGCCATTCAATGGACAAGACTTCGTCAAATTTGCTGAGCATATTGGATTCAAACACCGCCGTGTGATGCCACTACATCCTCAAGCAAATGGAGAAGTCGAGAGATTCGTGCAACCTCTCATGAACGCGGTACGCTGTGCTCATGCCGAAGGACGATCCTGGAAACAAACTAT
>WNGS01061674.1:37000-49500 GCA_020271785.1 Procambarus virginalis
ATCACGACCAGACAAAATGAGATGATAGCCGAAGCTATTTGAACCACCTCCCCGCTGGCACTCGGATGGTTATCATCTTGGGCATAGCATTTTACCAAATCACCTCATTCTTTGGGGCACACGTGAGGAACACAAATGCGAACAAGCCTGAATGGTCCCCAGGACTATATGCGAATGAAAACTCACACCCCAGAAGTGACTCGAACCCATACTCCCAGGAGCAACGCAACTGGTATGTACAAGACGCCTTAAACCACTTGACCATCACGACCAGACAAAATGAGATGATAGCCGAAGCTATTTGAACCACCTCACCGCTGGCACTCGGATGGTTATCTTGGGCATAGCATTTTACCAAATCACCTCATTCTTGGGGCACACGTTTTCATTCGCATATAGTCCTGGGGACCATTCAGGCTTGTTCGCATTTGTGTTCCTCACGTGTGCCCCAAAGAATGAGGTGATTTGGTAAAATGCTATGCCCAAGATAACCATCCGAGTGCCAGCGGGGAGGTGGTTCAAATAGCTTCGGCTATCATCTCATTTTGTCTGGTCGTGATGGTCAAGTGTTTAAGGCGTCTTGTACATACCAGTTGCGTTGCTCCTGGGAGTATGGGTTCGAGTCACTTCTGGGGTGTGAGTTTTCATTCGCATATAGTCCTGGGGACCATTCAGGCTTGTTCGCATTTGTGTTCCTCACGTGTGCCCCAAAGAATGAGGTGATTTGGTAAAATGCTATGCCCAAGATAACCATCCGAGTGCCGGCGGTGAGGTGGTTCAAATAGCTTCGGCTATCATCTCATTTTGTCTGGTCGTGATGGTCAAGTGGTTTAAGGCGTCTTGTACATACCAGTTGCGTTGCTCCTGGGAGTATGGGTTCGAGTCACTTCTGGGGTGTGAGTTTTCATTCGCATATAGTCCTGGGGACCATTCAGGCTTGTTCGCATTTGTGTTCCTCACGTGTGCCCCAAAGAATGAGGTGATTTGGTAAAATGCTATGCCCAAGATAACCATCCGAGTGCCAGCGGTGAGGTGGTTCAAATAGCTTCGGCTATCATCTCATTTTGTCTGGTCGTGATGGTCAAGTGGTTTAAGGCGTCTTGTACATACCAGTTGCGTTGCTCCTGGGAGTATGGGTTCGAGTCACTTCTGGGGTGTGAGTTTTCATTCGCATATAGTCCTGGGGACCATTCAGGCTTGTTCGCATTTGTGTTCCTCACGTGTGCCCCAAAGAATGAGGTGATTTGGTAAAATGCTATGCCCAAGATAACCATCCGAGTGCCAGCGGTGAGGTGGTTCAAATAGCTTCGGCTATCATCTCATTTTGTCTGGTCGTGATGGTCAAGTGGTTTAAGGCGTCTTGTACATACCAGTTGCGTTGCTCCTGGGAGTATGGGTTCGAGTCACTTCTGGGGTGTGAGTTTTCATTCGCATATAGTCCTGGGGACCATTCAGGCTTGTTCGCATTTGTGTTCCTCACGTGTGCCCCAAAGAATGAGGTGATTTGGTAAAATGCTATGCCCAAGATAACCATCCGAGTGCCAGCGGTGAGGTGGTTCAAATAGCTTCGGCTATCATCTCATTTTGTCTGGTCGTGATGGTCAAGTGGTTTAAGGCGTCTTGTACATACCAGTTGCGTTGCTCCTGGGAGTATGGGTTCGAGTCACTTCTGGGGTGTGAGTTTTCATTCGCATATAGTCCTGGGGACCATTCAGGCTTGTTCGCATTTGTGTTCCTCACGTGTGCCCCAAAGAATGAGGTGATTTGGTAAAATGCTATGCCCAAGATAACCATCCGAGTGCCAGCGGTGAGGTGGTTCAAATAGCTTCGGCTATCATCTCATTTTGTCTGGTCGTGATGGTCAAGTGGTTTAAGGCGTCTTGTACATACCAGTTGCGTTGCTCCTGGGAGTATGGGTTCGAGTCACTTCTGGGGTGTGAGTTTTCATTCGCATATAGTCCTGGGGACCATTCAGGCTTGTTCGCATTTGTGTTCCTCACGTGTGCCCCAAAGAATGAGGTGATTTGGTAAAATGCTATGCCCAAGATAACCATCCGAGTGCCAGCGGTGAGGTGGTTCAAATAGCTTCGGCTATCATCTCATTTTGTCTGGTCGTGATGGTCAAGTGGTTTAAGGCGTCTTGTACATACCAGTTGCGTTGCTCCTGGGAGTATGGGTTCGAGTCACTTCTGGGGTGTGAGTTTTCATTCGCATATAGTCCTGGGGACCATTCAGGCTTGTTCGCATTTGTGTTCCTCACGTGTGCCCCAAAGAATGAGGTGATTTGGTAAAATGCTATGCCCAAGATAACCATCCGAGTGCCAGCGGTGAGGTGGTTCAAATAGCTTCGGCTATCATCTCATTTTGTCTGGTCGTGATGGTCAAGTGGTTTAAGGCGTCTTGTACATACCAGTTGCGTTGCTCCTGGGAGTATGGGTTCGAGTCACTTCTGGGGTGTGAGTTTTCATTCGCATATAGTCCTGGGGACCATTCAGGCTTGTTCGCGTATATATATATATATATATATATATATATATATATATATATATATATATATATATATATATATATATATATGCAAACAAGCCTGAATGGTCCCCAGGACTAGATACAACTGAAAACTCACACCCCAGAAGTGACTCGAACCCATATTCCCAGGAGCAAAGCAACTGGTAACTACAGGGCGCCTTAATCCGCTTGACCATCACGACCGGACATAAGGAAGTGGTTCATATAGCTCAGGCTATCACTTTCTTATGTCCGGTCGTGATGGTCAAGCGGATTAAGGCGCCCTGTAGTTACCAGTTGCTTTGCTCCTGGGAGTATGGGTTCGAGTCACTTCTGGCGTGTGAGTTTTCAGTTATATATATATATATATATATATATATATATATATATATATATATATATATATATATATATATATAAACAAGTTTGAATGATTCCCAAGCCAATATTCAACTGAAAATACATTTATCTGCATACAAAATATGCAGATACATATGAAAATACATTTATCGAGATACATTTATCTGCAACAGTGTCATTAATGATAGAAATGACTACTGTGAATATACTTTTGCTCAGTTTACAATTAAATCCCTTAAATCCTCCTTGACTATTGGAGCCATCTATAGATTTCCAAATACTAACATAGCCTCTTTCTCAGACAACCTAAGGAATCTTATTATAAACAACAATCTCAACAAAAACCACATCATTCTGGGAGGAGACTTCAATATTGACCTGTGTCAACAAAATTGCTCTCAAGTTGACTATTTCCTTAACAGCATGAACGCCTGTATGCTAATCCCCACAGTCACCAAACCTGCCCGAGTCACTCAAACATCAGCCACTACCTTGGATCACATATGGACTAACATAACAGCTCCCCTTGTATCTGGTATAATCTACGACAGAACAACTGACCACTATCCTACCTTTCTCATAGCGAACATGGACATTACACCACCAAAAAGCAAGAAACTTACATTCAGGTTGCACAGTGAATCAGCTTTAGGCAATCTTACAAATGCACTTCACAATATTAACTGAGATTCTGAATTCAATAATACTCAGGATATAAATTCATTAGCTAACCTCTTCCTCTCCAAAACTCTAAGCCTCTACAACCTTCATTGCCCCCTTCTTACCAAGCAAGTAACTGACAAAAGATTAAACAATCCATGGCTCACAAGTGGCATTCTCAACTCACTCAACAAGAAACATGAATATGAAAAGAAACTTAGGATTGGCCTAGTTTCAAAGGAAGTAGCTAAAAGGTACTCATCAATGCTTACCAGTATCATAAGAAAGGCAAAACTTTCATATTATGTGAATAGATTCAATGAAGCAAAAGGCAACATGAAAAACACATGGAAAACAATCTCTAGTATCCTAGGAACTAAACAACACTCACATAACCAAACTAAAACTCCACAAGGATGGGGATGTACCGTCAACTGATTTAGAAATGGCAAATGAATTTAATAGCTTCTTTTCATCGGTTGGTGCTAATCTTGCCAGTAAAATCCCACAGACTCAGACACATATTAACACATTTCTCTCAGGCAGCTATCCAAACTCTCTTCTCCTTTCACCGGTCAGCCCGGCAGATGTTGTGTCCATCATACACTCTCTAAAAACCAAGGCAGGGAACACCAGTGAAATTCCGTCCATTGTATACAAGAGAGCCTCCCATGCCCTTGCCCCACCCATAGCTCTACTGTTCAACAAATCTATAGAGTGTCACACCTTCCCTGATATCCTTAAAAAAGCAAGAGTAACGCCAGTCCATAAAGGAGGCAATCCGGCGGACATAAACAATTATAGACCAATATCAAATCTACCCATTCTATCAAAAATATTTGAAAAAATTATCTACAAACAGCTCTATTCCTACCTCGTAAAATTCGACATACTCAGCCCCTGCCAGTTTGGCTTCCGGTCCCAAAAGAGCACCAATGATGCAATCATTAGTCTCCTTGACGTAATCTACTCAGCCCTTGACAAAAATGAGTTTCCGATTGGACTCTTCATTGACCTAAGAAAAGCCTTTGATACTGTTAATCACAACTACCTCTTACTTAAACTCCAGCATTATGGAATCCGAGGCCTTGCCCTTGACTACATCCGATCCTATCTTAGTGACAGACACCAATATGTAACCATCAATGATACAACTTCTTCCACTCTACCAATAACCGTTGGAGTGCCACAGGGCAGCATCTTAGGACCTCTTCTATTTCTTGTATATATATCAATGATCTGCCTAATGTCTCTAATATTCTTAAACCTATATTGTTTGCTGATGATACTACCCTCATCTACTCCAACCCCAACCCACATACACTAAATAATGTTGTAAATAATGAATTAAAAAAAGTCCACTTATGGATGTCAACTAACAAACTAACATTAAACATAGAAAATACCTACTACATCTTATTTGGAAGCAAATCATCGAATGCAATTCAGCTACAGATTGACAACATTAACATCAGTAATAAAAATATTGGAAAGTTTCTTGGCCTATTCCTAGACAAGAGACTCAACTTCAGCACCCACATTCAACACAATGACTAAGAAATTCTCTAAAACAGTTAGTATACTCTCCAAAATAAGATATTATGTTCCTAACTCTGCTCTCCTCTCACTATATTATGCACGAATCTATCCCTATCTTAATTATGGTATCTGTGCATGGGGGTCTACCACTGCAAACCACTTTAAGCCCATCATCGCCCAGCAAAAATCTGCTATCAGAATAATAACTAACTCTGCTTTCAGACAACACTCAGCTCCCTTGTTTAATTCCCTATAACTTGCTAAATATTAACTCCCTCCACACATTCTCTTGTGTCAACTACATTTACAAAACCCTGTTCTTAAATGCGAACCATGCTCTGAAACTCTCACTGGGCAGATGTAATAGGACCCATTATCACCACACCAGAAATAAATATCTCTTTGATATCCCCAGGGTCAAACTTAATCTGTGTAAACACTCTATGCAAATTAAGGGACCTAGTCTATGGAACTCACTCCCTAGTGAATTGAAAAGCTGTCAAACATTTGCCTCATTAAAAACAAAACCAAAAAGTACCTAATTTCATCTTCGTAGTTTCCTACACTGAGCTTTAAATTTGCTCTGTATCTAGTGTTACCCAATCTCCCAATCTATATGTACTTACCCAAACAACTTTATCATTGTGTTCATTGCTGTCTTCTTTTATGTGCTAGCCATATGCTGCATTGTGCCTACTAATTTTTGTTAAACTACCATTCAAGATGTCATTGCAATTAATCTGAGCTACCTATGTGCTTTAATATACCTACAATTTTTATCTTATCTTTTTTTTTCTTGCTATGTAACTGTTATCATGTTTATAAATTTTGCAAGTATTTACCTACGTAAAATTTTCTTAGATTAAAGACCTGCCCGAAACGCTGCACGTACTAGTGGCTTTACAAGATTGTAATTACTATCATGTGTATCCTCACTATCCCAATGTACCTTCTTGTATATAAATAAATAAATAAATAAAACTCCACACCTCAGAAGGATTCGAATCCAGACAGCCAGGAGCAATATGCACCAGGGCGTACCCGGTTCTTTAACCACTCGACCAACCGTGACTGTACAAAAGACATTGGTAGCCAAGGCTATTTCCCCAACATCCCGACACCACTAGGTGGTAAGCTTGGGCACAGGTGTTTTATCGAATCACCTAACTTTGTGAGGCCACGTGAGCAACACAAATGCGATCAGGACATTTTCAATTTGCTAATTCTCGATGATTCAGAGAAACTAGCACTCAGAATTAGGTTCCGCGAACAAACAGAAAACTTTTCACGATCCACCGTTGGGAACCACTGCCTAGAGGATAAGGCGCTGAACGACGGAACCACGACGGCCCCTTGCTAAACGTTATCTACCCCAACTGAACAACAACGTTTCCAGAGACCTCCGATAGAACAAGCACCAGACTCCCCACGCCCGAGGGCATACTAGCAGCCCGCTAACTTCAGGGCCGAAACACTGTCCCTCCACACGAAATGTAACCGAACAACTAAAGACGATCACCTTCTCTGTAACTAGGCCAGAATAGAGTGGGGATAACAGTTGGTATGGGGTTTTGAGGGGGCCTACTTGAATAAAATTGTTTGTCATTGCCTGTGTTATAAATCTTTTTAGTCATTATATTCTGCTCTGATAGTTGCAAGTATATAAAACAGATTGCATCATATATATCTAATCATAAATCATATATGTATTTAGTACTGATTATAAAAGTGCTAAATGAGCAGTTTGAAATGGAGCCTACATTTTCCATCTGGTCTAGGCCTATTACCAGCTTTGCACGACCTTACCCATGACCCAGGCGATGAGTGTGCCAGGCGTCGTATCAGTTTGGGCCGTTGAAGAGGAATGCCTGAGGGCAGTATATAGAGACCCAATGGTTAACCTTTTTATTTATTTATTTATTATTTATTTATTTATTTATTTATTTATTTATTATTTATTATTTATTTATTTATTTATTTATTTATATACAAGAAGGTACATTGGGTTTGTGGGAATACATTGAATAGTACAGTATTTACAATCTTGTAAAGCCACTAGTACGAGCAGCGTTTCGGGCAGAAACCTCGCGTCACATGTTCCGTTGGGTCCCACGCAGCCCAGACGGTCGCTCGTCAAGGTTGAAGCCGGACTCCCTGGCCAGCCTTGCATCCTAACCTACAACTCCCACCTAACCTGTCTTACTGCCTAACATGAGACCAGGGTGGAATGATCTTGATGTAGTGCTCACATTTTGAGTTGGGATATTTATGTCATTTATTTATGTAAAGTGGAATGCTGATATTACGGTAATAGTTTAGAATAGTTTTGTTATTAGTATATTTGTAGAAGTCTTTCTTATAAACACATTTTGTTGAATATGACCGAAAGGGTAACATTAATAATTCTAACACGAATCTTCTCAATATTTCTTACGTTTTTTTTCACTGTCGGGGGATAATTGAAATATTAACTGTCCAAAGTTCATTTTCTCATTTTTTATTTATTGTCTGACGCCTAAAAGCGTTTTGCAAGGGCTTCTTGCTTTTCCAAAGACAGGTTTACACATATCATTTCATGCTTATATTCGTTTTGGGTGAGGTGATATGACACAAGTGTTTTTGAGTGAGGTGACAGAACTCAATGGGTATAAATTGTATATGAACACATAAAAATGAAAGTTACTACAGAAGGCCTATTGGCCCATATTTTCTCTTGCTGCTTCTATATTGGTTCGGAGTCTTGAAGTGGGTCGAATATAGTTATGCATTAATTGGCTGTTGATGCTGATGTTGATTTTTTGATGTGTAGAGCCTCGCTGATGTCAAGCCTCCTGCTATGCTGTATGTATCGATGATTTCTATGTTGCTTGTTAAGATTTCTCTGGTGATGGTCTGGTTGTGTGAGGAGATTATATATGTTCCTTGATGGAGCCCTGTTGTTTGTGCATTGTTATTCGCCTGGAAAGAGACGTTGTTGTCTTGCCTATACACTGAGATCTTTGGGGCTTACAGTCCCCAAGTGGGCATGTGAAGGTTTAGACGACGTTGGTTTCCTTCAAGACGTTCTGCTTGGTGTCTGGGGAGTTTTCATGAGTAGGTTCGCCTTTTTCTTGTTTTTGTAGTAAATTGTCAGTTGTATTTCTGATTTTTGTCTGTAAGGATAACGTTCCTATTAATAATATGTTTCAGGACACTTTCCTCCGTTTTATGAGCCATTGAGAAGAAGTTCCTGTAAAACAGTCTAATAGGGGGTACAAGTGTTGTGTTAGTTGACTCTTCAGAGGTTGCATGGCGTTTTACCTTCGTCATTCGAATATAACATAATTATGTTATATGTATAATTATGTTATATGTATAATTATGCTATATATGTGTCAAGAAACATATAATCTCTTCTCACAGCCTGACCATCACCAGAGAAATCTTAACAAGCAACACAAAAATCATCGATAGATACAGCGATAGCAGGAGACTTGACATCAGCGAGGCCAGGCACATCAAGAAGTCAACACCAGCAATCAACAGCCAATTAATGCACAACTATATTCTACCCACTTCAAGACCTCGAACCAAAATAGAAGCGGTAAGAGAAAATATGGGCCAATAGACCTTATGAAGTTACTTTCATTCTTATGTTTTCATATCCAATGTATACCCATTGCTTCGTGTTCTGTCACCTCACCCAAAAACATTTGTGTCATATCATCTCACCCGAAACGAATATAAGCATGAAATGATGTGTAAACCTGTCTTTGAAAATGTAAGAAGCCCTTGCGAAACGCTTTTAGGCGTCAGACCATAAATAAAAAATGAGAAAATGAACTTTGGAGAGTTAATATTTCAATATCCCCCGACAGTGAAGAAAAACGTAAGAAATATTGAGAAGATTCGTGTTAGAATCATTAATCTTACCCTTTCGGTCATATTCAACAAAATAATTTTGTTATGAAGCGTAATACTGTTCAGTATATGCTGAATCTCATTATATTATTACAACGTGTCTTCTGCCATTTGTTTTTACCAGCTTACAAGTAAAATTATATTTAACATTAACAACTCATACCATAGATGTCGGTACGTACGAAGTAGACATTCAATTACAGAACTTTCTAACAAGTTAACAGATGTGTATACTTTGTAAGAAGTTAACAGATGTGTATTTAAGAAAATAATTTTAACTATGATACTGTATTCTACTCGCTGACTTTCTTTACTAGACATTAATGCGACTTCCAAAAATATATTTGAAAAAGTGGGTAAACCTACTTTCCTAAAATACTGTATTACTTTTGTTTGCTTGAATTAGATTATGCTATAAAAAAGCCTATTATTAGCGCTTCGCCAGATTAAAACCAATTTGTTTTAAAACTATTTATCATATATAGATTAATGTTAATATGACAGGACCACTGTGATGTCTGAGGTGGTGAAGCAAGCAAGGCTTCTCTCTGCGTTTGGGTATTCACTTAGCTGTGTTGCCGGGCCGTTCCCTGCAGCTATAATAATCTTAATGCCTCCCCTACCCCTAATGCCACGAGCGCACGTACGGAGTTGGCCTCTACTGCCTCTCTCCTTGAGAGGTAGGCCAGTTACACGTCACAGTCACACTGCCTCTCTCCTTGAGAGGTAGGCCAGTTACACGTCACAGTCACACTGCCTCTCTCCTTGAGAGGTAGACCAATTGCATACAACAGTCACTGCCAGGAATCCAACGCAATGTTTAACCATTAATGAGGTAATGGATATCCGGCTGACTGTTTAATTTGCAAAAAATATATCTCAAGCAGATCGTTTAGATATAAGGTTAATACGTGGAATATGAGCCCATGGTCTGTATAAAACGTATCCTCTCTTAATGTACAAGCTCTCTGCGAGAGATTGTTAATGTACAAGCTCTCTGCGAGAGATTGTTAATGTACAAGCTCTCTGCGAGAGATTGTTAATGTACAAGCTCTCTGCGAGAGATTGTTAATGTACAAGCTCTCTGCGAGAGATTGTTTATGTACAAGCTCTCTGCGAGAGATTGTTAATGTACAAGCTCTCTGCGAGAGATTGTTAATGTACAAGCTCTCTGCGAGAGATTGTTTATGTACAAGCTCTCTGCGAGAGATTGTTTATGTACAAGCTCTCTGCGAGAGATTGTTATGTACAAGCTCTCTGCGAGAGATTGTTTATGTACAAGCTCTCTGCGAGAGATTGACGATAAAGGTTAAATTGGTTAAAGTCCCCTACGGGTAGCCACAGGTCCTCCGTCATTTATATCGGTTTCGTTTCTTTTCATTTAGTTTAGCAATTTGCATTTCATTTCGTAAATAAATTGTTTTAAATAATATTACAAACAATTTTTCAAATGATAACAAATGAAGGTACAAAAGGTTATCCTAAATAATAATCGGATATGAGAAATATTGCTAGGCTTTACTATTAACTGAATGTTAAAATAATTTGTGGATTAGTTGTCAGTCTCCTCACATTGCTGTGTTGTGAATGTGTGTGTCCAGCGAGTCAATTATGTCTCTCATCATCGTGCTATAAATACGTGTTGGATGAAGTTTTTCTGCGTTAACAGGTAAGTTAATCTACGTTGCTTAAGGCCAAGCGAATATTTATATGTATTATGAAGCAAAATTTAATAGGTCTGAGACAATGATATTTGCACGTCATTATATTTAGCTATGATCCTATAATGTAGGAAGAGCCAGATATGTATCAATGGGTCATCCAATAAGGCCAGCAGACGCCTATACGTGTTACTAGAGCTAGGCTTAACCTTGGCTAAAAATATCTCTGGTTGGGGAGTTAGCGCCACCTGGAGCGGCAGAGCTGACCAAGCCTCCCTCACCCCAACTACTCACATACATTGTGTTACAATGTAATTTAATATGAACACAAATTCGACAGTTAATAAATAATTATATTATAAATGTTCAAGAAATGTGTAAGTATTTAATTCGGAGAGATATAATGTCACGAATCTTAAAAGCCAAATATCTCAAGGTTATATACTGTCGCTACTGCGTACACATGACTGTAAACTGTACACGTGACTGTAAACTGTACACGTGACTGTAAACTGTACACGTGACTGTAAACTGTACACGTGACTAAACTGGTTGGGTGTGGGATGCACCACCGCCCACTGGATGGCTGTGGGTGCTTAAGCAAATTAATATTACTTACATGAGTTTACCATTTCCTTAGTGGCTTCGACGAGGACAGAAAGCCGGCTTCTTATCTTAGGTCCCCCCAATGTCCCTGAGGAATGTTTCAAGGTGGATTGTTAAGTGCAATAATGTCTTGACATTTACGACTTCGGCGGGTAGGTTGTTCCATGGGTTTATAACCCTATGGGTGAAACAGCATCAGTTCTACAGTGTGGAGTGTTCAGTTTGAAGCCGTTGTACTCTTGTATGTGTTACATTTGACCTTTTGAAGAAGTTGTCTGGATTAGTATCTAACTAATTCATTGTTTTAAAGGCTTCGGTGAGATCAGTTGTCAAGTCCTGTCGCCCTTAATCGTTCCTGGTGTGACAGTTGACATCGGTTTGGAATGATTTTTCTACCTTTGTGTTGAATGTTTTCAAAGCAGATACTGTTGGTACTTTTGCAGGCGAGGTGTCCATGCTGTATACAACCTGTCCTCTTATAAATTATGTCTGAATTAGGCCGTATGGCCGAAAATGGACGTAATTATAAAACGAAAACCGTTTAGATAAAATTTTGCATTTTTTTCTACAACAGGAAGTTAAGGTTCCTCTTGTAGGTTAGGAGAGCAGAAAATTCTCCCAAGGTTTCAAAACGTCATGAAAACCTCTCTTAACCTAACCGAGTAAGCCAAAGGACCCAAACAGAAAACGGAACATTACATTACTTTCGTGAACCGATTTCATTTCAAATTACGTCCAATTTGGCCATAGGGCGCATAGGTATATATAAACATGCTTGGATTCGAATGCAACGTTGTGGCAAAATTTAAAAGCAATCGGTGAAGAACTCTCGGTGATTAGCGATTTTCAACACATGAACATTTCCACTTATATATATATATATATATATATATAATATATATATTATATATATATATATATATATACATATTCCACTACCACTCATAGGATGGGTATGGGTTCACTACCACTCACAGGATGGGTATGGGGTTCACCACCACTCACAAGATGAGTATGGGGTTCACCACCACTCACAGGATGGGTATGGGGTTTCACCACGACTCACAGGATGGGTATGGGGGTTCACCACCCTCACAGGATGGGTATGGGGGTTCACTACCACTCACAGGATGGGTATGGGGGGTTCACCACCACTCACAGGATGGGTATGGGGTTCACCACCACTCACAGGATGGATATGGGGTTCACCACCACTCATAGGATGGGTATGGGGTTCAGCACGACTCACAGGATATGGGTATGGGG
>WNGS01061674.1:54500-65742 GCA_020271785.1 Procambarus virginalis
GCACAATATACTTAGCTCTTGCCAATATGGCTTCAGACCTAAAAAAAGCACTAACGATGCACTGATTAGTATGATTAACTTAATTCATGCAGCTCTTGATAAAAATGAGTTCCCTGTTGGGTTATTTGTGGACCTGCGTAAGGCTTTTGACACTGTGAACCACCAAAACCTTCTTCTTAAATTACATCATTATGGAGTCAGAGGACTCTCCCTGCAATACCTCAAATCTTACCTTACTGATAGACTCCAGTATGTTTCTGTGAACAATTCAATTTCTCCTACCCTACCCATCAACATTGGTGTTCCTCAGGGCAGTATACTTGGCCCTCTCCTCTTTCTCATCTACATTAATGACCTTCCAAATGCCTCCCAACACCTTAGACCAATTCTATTTGCTGACGACACAACCTTCATTTACTCCAGTCCTGACCCCCTTGCTCTAAATGCCACAGTAAATACCGAGCTTAATAAAGTCCATCTTTGGCTAACTGCCAACAAACTCACCCTTAACATTGACAAAACTTTCTATATTCTGTTTGGCAATAAATCCTCTAACCAAATAAATCTCAAGATTAACAATACCCAAATTTGTAACAAATTAGATGGCAAATTCCTTGGCGTTCTCATTGATCACAAGCTTAATTTCCAGGGACACATTCTAAATATATCAAAAAAAGTTTCAAAAACTGTTGGCATTCTTTCCAAGATCAGATATTATGTACCCCGCCCTGCCCTGGTGACTCTCTATTACTCCCTCATCTATCCATATCTCAACTATGGTATTTGTGCTTGGGGTTCTACTACCCAAAATCATTTACGTCCTCTAATTACTCAACACAAAGCTGCTATTAGGACAATATCCAACTCTGGCCCCAGACATCACTCGGTACCCCTACTCAAATCTCTCAATATGTTAGATATTAAGTCACTGCACATTCTCTCATGTGTATTATACATATATAAAACGCTGAACTGTAATGCCAATCCTGACCTCAAAAGCTTCATTGAAAGCTGTAACAGAACCCATGAGCACCACACCAGAAATAAATACAGTTTTGATATTCCAAGAGTACGACTTAACCAAACTAAAATGCTCTACAAATCAAGGGACCCAGAATGTGGAATGACCTTCCCAACCATGTTAAAGACTGTACCTCTCTCAACCAGTTTAAGATTAAAACTAAACACTACCTGTTAAACTCCCTGTAACCTACCTTACCCCTCTATTGTCAACCCATGTCTTATTTTTTTTTTTTTTCTTATTCAACGCTGTTTGTCTACATATTGTATTTGTGCTGCTTTTCAGTCATGTTCCCCCCTTTTTTTTGTACCTTTATTTGTATCTGTTCTCAAAACATTTTATTCTTTTTGTTCAATTAGCATTAAGTTTTAGATATTAATGTTTTCTTGCCCGAAACGCATTGCGTAATAGTGGCTTTAGGCATTGTATGTACTAGCTCTATCTATAAATCGATCAACTTATGTAAAATCTCTCTATGTATGTACCTTTCCTGAATAAACATTTATTTTATTATTTATTTATTTATATATATATATATATATATATATATATATATATAATATATATATATTTNAATATGCTGCTCTATGTTTGACCTCAACAACGCCTTCAACCCAGAGGAAACAACAAACTAGATCAGGGCCTGGCTGAATGACAGAAAACAGAGGACAGCATACATGAAGACAATAGCATACTTGAGAGAAAATAGAGGACAGCATACGTGTTTAGAGTGGATGAATGTTATTTACTGGTGTTTCTCAAGGCTCTCAACTTGGCCCACTGGCGGTGTGCAGCAAGACTCTTAACTGTGCCCACTGGTAGTGTGCAGCAAGGCTCTCAACTATGCCCACTGGTAGTGTGCAGCAAGGCTCTCAACTGGCCCACTGGTAGTGTGCAGCAAGGCTCTCAACTGGGCCCACTGGTAGTGTGCAGCAAGACTCTCACAACTGTGGCCCACGGTAGTGTGCAGCAAGGCTCTCAACTGTGCCCACTGGTAGTGTGCAGCAAGGCTCTCAACTGTGCCCACTGGTAGTGTGCAGCAAGGCTCTCAACTGGGCCCACTGGTAGTGTGCAGCAAGGCTCTCAACTGTGCCCACTGGTAGTGTGCAGCAAGACTCTCAACTGGGCCCACTGGTAGTGTGCAGCAAGGCTCTCAACTGGCCCCACTGGTAGTGTGCAGCAAGGCTCTCACTGGGCCCACTGGTAGTGTGCAGCACGGCTCTGATCTTGGCTCACTGATTTTCATATATCATCGTCATTGAATACTATAATGACCATAATATCACATTCCATCCTACTGGAATGATAGTATAGTAACTATTTGGTTGAAAATACCAACATGCGGTGAGGTCCACCAGTAAACCTCTTTTTGTACTATTAATTTTGTCAGGCTGTAATCTCCAAATGTCTTCGCCGATTGCTTTGAAAATTGACACATCGTTCCATTCGCAACCTGTCTTCTTACAAATTACGTCTGAATTTGGCCGTTGGCCCGTATGGCCGAAAATGGACGTAATTTGAAAATGAAAAAAAATTTAAAATAAATTTGGACTTTGTTTTTCCGAAACAGCAAGTTAAGGGTCCTCTGGTAGGTTACGAGGGCAGGAAGTTCTCCTAACGTTTCAAAACGTCACAAAAACCTTTAATTGAAAGTTTCCTCTCCTAACCTAACTGAGTAAGCCGGAGGACTCAAACAGAAAACGGGACAGTACGTCACTTTTGTGAGCCGATTTCATTTAAAATTACATCCATTTTTGGCCATTGTGCACATACGAGCAAAAAGTGCCATTATTTTTTTTGAGGAAGGGTTGCCATTCGAATATGCGCGTGTTTTTATATACCTACTATATAGATGCCACACCTGTGACAATTAAAAACATGCTTTTTTGAAAAACAGCCCCATCATTGTTGCATGTAAAAGCAACAGACGCTATACTAAACATGTTATGATCCCATTTCAATGTTTCCGATTGCATTGATAAATGGAATTTTCATAGATTTCGATTTATTTTCGTTTTTATTTAATTATTTTGTGTGACTTTGCGTTGGAATTGATCTGTGTTGTTTACCATACCGTTCATTTCATGAGTGTAGTTTATTTTTTAATTTTTGTATTTTTCATTTGGTTTTTTTTAGCTGTTCTTATTTTTCAATGATTGGAACTTCAGATCATTTGATGTTCTCATTTTTCTGATGGGAACATCTGATCATTTGGGAACGCATTGTACGAGAGAGTGGGGAATGGTGGGGAGGACGAGGAGACAGGAGTGAGGGATGAAGGGGAGGACGAGGGACGGGGAAGTCGGGGATGGTCATGGATAATCCCCACTATCACCAAGCCCACCCGAGTCACTCAAACATCTGCCACCAACCTGGATCACCTATGCACTAATATAACAGCCCCCTTACATCTGGGGTAATTTATGACAGAACAACTGACCACTATCCTACCTTCCTCATAGCAAACATGGACACAACACCACCAGAAACCAAGAAACTCTCATTCAGGCTACACAGTGAATCAGCTTTAGGCAATCTCTCTAATGCACTTCACAATGTTAACTGGGAATCGGAATTTAATAATATACAGAATATAAACTCATTAACTAACCTCTTTCTCTCCAAAACTCTAAGCCTCTACAACACTCACTGTCCCCTCCTTACCAAACAAGTAACTGATAAAAGAAAAAATAACCCGTGGCTCACAAGTGGCATAATTAAATCAATCAACAAAAAACATGAATATGAAAAGAATTTAGGAGTGGCCTAGTTACAAAGGAAGTAGTTAAAAGGTACTCATCTGTGCTTACCGGTACCATAAGAAAAGCTAAACTTTCATATTATGAGACTAGATTCAAAGAAGCAAAAGGCAACATGAAAAGCACATGGAATACCATCTCTAATATCCTAGGAACAAAACAACACTCCCATAACCAGATAACACTCTCTAAGGATGGCCTTACACCGTCATCTGATTTAGAAATGGCGAATGAATTTAAAAGCTTCTTTTCATCGATTGGTGCTAACCTTGCAAGTAAAATCCCACAGACTCAGACACATATCAACACATATCTCTCAGCTATCCAAACTCTCTTCTCCTTTCACCAGTCAGCCCGACAGATGTTGTGTCCATCATACACTCACTAAAAACCAAAGCTGGAAACGTCAGTGAAATCCCATCCATTGAGTCCATTGATCAAGAGCGCCTCCCATGCTCTTGCGCCACCTATAGCTCTGCTGTTCAACAAATCCCTTGAGTGTCATACCTTCCCTGATATCCTTAAAAAAGCAAGAGTAACGCCAGTTCATAAAGGAGGTAATCCGGCAGACATAAACAACTATAGACCAATATCGAACCCACCCATTCTATCAAAAATATTTGAAAAAATTATCTACAAACAGCTCTACTCCTATCTCGTAAAATTCGACATTCTTAGCCCCTGTCAGTTTGGCTTCCGCTCCCAAAAGAGTACCAACGATGCAATTATTAGTCTCCTTGATATAATTTACTCAGCCCTTGACAAAAATGAGTTTCCAATTGGACTCTTCATTGACCTGAGAAAGGCCTTTGATACTGTTAATCACAATTACCTCTTATGTAAACTCCATCATTATGGAATCCGAGGCCATGCACTGGACTATATCCAATCCTATCTTAGTGATAGACACCAATGTGTAGCCATCAATAATATAACCTCTCCCACTTTACCAATAACCGTTGGAGTGCCACAGGGCCGTATCTTGGGACCTCTTCTATTTCTTATATACATCAATGATCTGCCTAATGTCTCTAACATTCTGAAACCTATTTTGTTTGCTGATGATACTACCCTCATCTACTCTAACCCCAACCCACATACACTAAATAATGTTATTAATAATGAACTAAAAAAAGTCTACTTATGGATGTCAACCAACAAACTAACACTTAACATAGAAAAGACCTACTACATCTTATTTGGATGCAAATCTACAAATGCAATTCAGCTTCAGATAGACAATGTAAACATTAGCAATAAAAATGATGGAAAATTTCTTGGCCTATTCCTAGACAAGAGACTCAACTTCAGTACCCACATACAACACATAACTAGGAAAGTGTCTAAAACAGTTGGTATACTCTCCAAAATCAGATATTATGTACCTAACTCTGCTCTCATCTCTCTATATTATGCACTAATCTATCCTTATCTCAACTATGGTATCTGTGCATGGGGTTCAACCACTGCAAACCATCTCAAGTCCATCATCACCCAGCAAAAATCTGCTATCAGAATAATATCAAATTCTGCTTTCAGACAACACTCAGCCCCCTTGTTTAACTCCCTAAACATGCTAAACATAATCTCACTCCACAAATTCTCTTGTGTCAACTACATTTACAAAACCCTGTTCTTAAATGCAAATCCTGCTCTGAAACTCTTCCTGGACAGATGTAATAGGACCCATTATCACCACACCAGAAATAAATATCTCTTTGATATCCCCAGAGTTAAACTTAATCTGTGTAAACACTCTATGCAAATAAAGGGACCCAGTTTATGGAACTCACTCCCTATTGAATTGAAAAGCTGTCCAACTTTTACATCATTCAAAATCAATACTAAAAAGTACCTAATTTCATCTTCATAGTTTTTCACCTTTTGCCTTAAAATTGCACTGTATCTATTGCTACCCAATCTCCCAACCTTTATGTTCCCAATTTGAACATCTTTACCATTGTGATCATTGCTGTCTTCTTATATGTGCTGCTAATCTGCTGTATGGTGTTTATTATTCTTGTTTATCTGTATCTATTGCTACCCAGTCTCCCAATCTTTATGTACCCAATCTGAACATCTTTACCATTGTGTTCATTGCTGTCTTATATGTGCTGGCAATCTGCTGTATGGTGTCTATTAATCTTGTTAAATTACCAATCAAGCTGTTCAATGTAATCAATTAGAGCTTTAATATAACAATGTGCTTTAATATACTTACTAAGCTCTCTCATCTCATTTTTCTCTTGTAATGTATTTGTTATCATTTATCAATTATGATAGAAATTACCTACTTAAAATTATCTGTTAGATTAAGGATCTGCCCGAAACGCTGCGCGTACTAGTGGCTTTACAAGATTGGAAATACTGTCCTATTCAATGTATTCTCACAAACCCACTGTACCTTCTTGTATATAAATAAAAAATAAAATAAATAAATGGTGGGGGAGGATGAGGGGACAGGGGAGTGGGGAATGGTAGGGAGGACGAAGGGATGGGGAGGGGGAATGGTGGGGAGGACGAGGGGACAGGGGAGTGGTGGATGGGGGGGAGGACAAGTGGTTGGGCATCATTCCTTCCCCCTGTCCCATCCCAAATCCTTAGCCTGACCCCTCCCAAGTGCTATAAAGTCGTAATGGCTTGGCGTTTTCCTCTGATAATTAAAAAAATCAAGCAAGCCCTCCAGGTGGGGTGAGCCAAGGCCCGGCCCCCAGTGAAAGTACTCCCACAATTTTACCTGCTTAGGGTATGATAGGGATCATACACCCCTCCATACAGGACATAAGAAATAACTAGTATGGATACTTTAAGGTGTATTAATCACGGAACCCTTTCCCAGGACAAAACCCCTCGCACTGCCTGTTGACATTTATTTTATGCTCAGAACCCCCCCCCCCTTCAACAGGGATTAAGGCTCACGAAGGAAACACTCTAGAGCAGAGCCAAAACTTCTGGTGGAAGTACAGTTTGAATATCCCATAACCCCCACACACATAGGAAAATCCTCTCTAAATTCACTTCCCCAAACACGGTAAAAGTGGAGCAAGCTTAGAGTTGCATACAGTTGAATAGCTATTAAAGTAGATCGGTGGCAAAAGTTACAAAGAGTACATAAGGACTTATCTCAGGCAAACTGCCAAGAGTCAACAAAACATGACTGTTAGCCTTCCACCTCAGTTACCAATTGAGTTTGCATTTCCAGGGTGCCTCAGAGTAGCCTTAATGATTATACAGTAACAGTCTACTCTAATGGCGTTAAGATTCCTTGAACTAAACACTAATGGTGCAGGGATCTCAACTGATTCACAAGCAGCGCTACAAAGCCTTAGTAAATATCGAGCAGAAAATCTTGCGATAGTCGCTAAAATCAAGAGAGCTGTGAGAGTACTAACCAACCTGGGAAGAGTCGCCAAGTTTCTGTAGATTCCCTCCCATGTTGGAATATGTGGAAATGAACGAGCAGATGTGCTGGCTGCTGAAGGAGCCCATATTGAATACTTCATACTCAAGACTTCTACAAATTAAAGGTATTATTAAGCAATATCATCATCGTGACAAGGTAACTGAGGAAAGGAGGATAAAAGAACAAATCAGTAAGTCTGTATGCTGATACAATATGGTTGCAGCTGGCAATCCCAATCAATATGGGCGAAGAGGTGGTGGCCGCGAGAGTGAATCGGTAATAGGATGAATCCGTCATGGATACAAATATCCATGGAGATTCGGAATGGAAACAACAGTTGAGCAGAGGAGTTGCAGAATCTGCAGTAAAAGTGATGGACACCGCCTTGACCACTACCTGAGAGAATGTGAACATCTAAGAGCCATTAGAAATATGTGTAGAATAATAAACCCCACATTGTTAGAGTTAGGAAAACACTATTTGTCAAGTATTGATACTGTTCTTAAAAGATTCTCCCATTTTGCACCCACAAGATAACGTAAGATTTTAAAGATTGACAATGTTAATCTTCTTGTTTGAGAAGCTGTTTATTTGAGACATTTAAGCAAGTCCAAGCTATGTTTGGTACAAGCATCCGGATGAACAACCCAGCAGGTTTTCTTCCTATTGGGGAGTGTTGTACACGCTGCTATGGTGGAATGTCCGCTCACAGGATGAGTGACGCTGCCCAATAAACTCGCCCCTCGGGGCAAAATTTAAAATTTAAATCTTCTCCGACTCATTGGACTACCACCAATTTCTTACATTGGTGTAGCTCTATCACTCCATATATAATGAAGTCTTCTGGCTGTTCATTACTACACATAGTTACACATTATCTTTTCTTATCTTTTCTAGCACTGGTGAGGCGCCACTTGTACTAATGGTATGCTGTGCAGTTCTGGTCGCCGTACTACCGAATGGCAATAGACTCTAGAGAAAATACAGAGGATGATGTCAAGGCTGATGCCTGATATCGGGGACCTTTCCTACCACACGCGCCGGGGAGAACCAGGGCGAGGGCTTTCAAGTAGGTTAGGGATAAAAACAAGAATATAAACAGGGTTCTGAAACTATTAGAACAGGTTAGAACATACATCAGTGAGCAACCCGTCCTCGCAAATTCGTATAGTCAATATTGACTTATTAGTTACCTGCATAGGTGACATACTAAACATAATAGTTTCCCTTGAAAAGCTTCATAGAAAACACCGACCTTACCTAACCTTGTTAGTATGTTAAAATAAGCATCTTATAGCTTCGTAATTACAATTGTTACTTAACCTATTATAGGTATATTGCCGTGGCTCTCTGCCTCGCTGCCCCAATCCACATCGAATACAGGTGTATTTCCGGCGAGGCAGAGGCCGACAGTTACGGACGGCATGGCCTTCTCTTCCCATGGTTTAGATACGTTGATGATATCTTGTGTATATGGCCTTCAAATGTAAACACTGACGAATTTGTAGCCAAACTTAATGATCAAGTCACCTCTATAAAATTTACTATGGAGACTGAAATTGATAAATGTTTGCCTTTCTTAGATGTTCTTATTCATAGGGAAGATTCTTCACTAAAGTTTAGTGTTTACAGAAAACCTACGAATAATCTATCTTATGTTCATTATTTTTCAGGGCATAGATACAATGTGAAAAAGTCAATTTTTTCTTCAATGTATCTAAGAGCTCTTCGAGTTGTAAGTCCAGAATTCTTAGACGAAGAGTTTAAGAATATTGATTCGATTGGTCTCAAGCTTTGTTACCCACTGAGTTTTTTGGAAGTTTGCCGTAACAAAGCACGTCGTACATATTATAATAATATATGCAGTGAAAGAATTCGCCCAAAGAATGTGTTATGTTTACCATATTTCTTTGGGTTTGAGAATATTGCCAAGGCTTTGAAACTTTTTAACATACATGTAATGTTTAGCTACGAAAACACTGTTGGTAAGCTATTAGTTAGGAACAGCCCTCGTAGTGATAATTGTGTCATTTATAAAATACCTTGTAAAGACTGTAATAAGTTCTATGTTGGGCAAACATCTAAAGATTTGAAATGTAGAATATCGCAACATAAATATTCTGTAAGACAGGGCCAATTGTCTAATGCTCTGTTTGTTCATTTGTCAGAAGATGCTCACCGAATTGATTGGGAGATGGCTTCTTCAATAACAAATTGTAAAAGCACCTATAACAGAAACATAATTGAATCTGCTTTGATACAGATCACAAAAGAAAGTAATTTGAACATTAGCAGTGGTCTATATAACTTAGATCCATTTTTAATAGATCAATTAAAGGGCGATTTAAGTAGGATCATTGGAGCACATTTGTCTCACTAATTCATTGTATATATTTACTATTGTATGCTATAATTACCTTTACGGGTTATTCATGCCCGTGCCATCTCTTGGGTGACTTAATCGATTGTACCTCACCTCACTTTACCTTTCTCTCCTGCCTATTTATGTCCAGCACTCGATCTGTAAAATCACTCCTTCTGAAGATGTATTAATATACGAAAGTACTTAAGGAAATTTCCTGTTTCATTTTTCCTCCGTGGTCTGACATTGTCATATATATATATATATATATATATATATATATATATATATATATATATATATATATATATATATATATATATATATATATATATATGAATGAAAACTCACACCCCAGAAGTGACTCGAACCCATACTCCCAGGAGCAACGCAACTGGTATGTACAAGACGCCTTAAACCACTTGACCATCACGACCAGACAAAATGAGATGATAGCCGAAGCTATTTGAACCACCTCACCGCTGGCACTCGGATGGTTATCTTGGGCATAGCATTTTACCAAATCACCTCATTCTTTGGGGCACACGTGAGGAACACAAATGCGAACAAGCCTGAATGGTCCCCAGGACTATATGCGAATGAAAACTCACACCCCAGAAGTGACTCGAACCCATACTCCCAGGAGCAACACAACTGGTATGTACAAGACGCCTTAAACCACTTGACCATCACGACCAGACAAAATGAGATGATAGCCGAAGCTATTTGAACCACCTCACCGCTGGCACTCGGATGGTTATCTTGGGCATAGCATTTTACCAAATCACCTCATTCTTTGGGGCACACGTGAGGAACACAAATGCGAACAAGCCTGAATGGTCCCCAGGACTATATGCGAATGAAAACTCACACCCCAGAAGTGACTCGAACCCATACTCCCAGGAGCAACGCAACTGGTATGTACAAGACGCCTTAAACCACTTGACCATCACGACCAGACAAAATGAGATGATAGCCGAAGCTATTTGAACCACCTCACCGCTGGCACTCGGATGGTTATCTTGGGCATAGCATTTTACCAAATCACCTCATTCTTTGGGGCACACGTGAGGAACACAAATGCGAACAAGCCTGAATGGTCCCCAGGACTATATGCGAATGAAAACTCACCCCAGAAGTGACTCGAACCCATACTCCCAGGAGCAACGCAACTGGTATGTACAAGACGCCTTAAACCACTTGACCATCACGACCAGACAAAATGAGATGATAGCCGAAGCTATTTGAACCACCTCACCGCTGGCACTCGGATGGTTATCTTGGGCATAGCATTTTACCAAATCACCTCATTCTTTGGGGCACACGTGAGGAACACAAATGCGAACAAGCCTGAATGGTCCCCAGGACTATATGCGAATGAAAACTCACACCCCAGAAGTGACTCGAACCCATACTCCCAGGAGCAACGCAACTGGTATGTACAAGACGCCTTAAACCACTTGACCATCACGACCAGACAAAATGAGATGATAGCCGAAGCTATTTGAACCACCTCACCGCTGGCACTCGGATGGTTATCTTGGGCATAGCATTTTACCAAATCACCTCATTCTTTGGGGCACACGTGAGGAACACAAATGCGAACAAGCCTGAATGGTCCCCAGGACTATATGCGAATGAAAACTCACACCCCAGAAGTGACTCGAACCCATACTCCCAGGAGCAACGCAACTGGT